>KZ062913.1:4451-16725 GCA_002091835.1 Anopheles maculatus
AGATACGATATCCGATTGCCCATTACGCTCCCATCACTCCACCGCGAATCCACACGTCTCTTCGACGGCCTGCGTCAACTTGTCGTACATTAGCTGGTACGAATCGTACATCGGTAAATCGAGCCGGTTAAAGCAGGTGTGCGCTTTCGGCAGGTTCTGGATCGGTACGTCCGCGGTCAGGTGGATGGTAAACAGTCGCGGACCGACGGCACCGGTTGAACCTTGCAGGGCCCGGAACCCTTGCAGCGGTACGCGACATGAGCCGGTCACGAACTGTAGCAGCTGGGCCCGCATTTCCGGTGAGTAGGATTCCACGATCTGAAGAAGGAACGAAAAACGGGATGTATTTTGCAGTGCGTGTTTGCTTGGCTTGAGGGTTGCGGGGGCGGTAGAATACAAACCTGCCAGAACCATACGATCTGCGGTGTGTCGGCGGTGCATTGCTTTAGCCTGGTGTTAGCCTTCCAATCGTTCACATCGAGCTGACTGATGCCGCTGATCAGCAGCTCCAGTTCCCGCTCGTCGAACGGTCGCAGCAGATGGCTAAGGATCAGCTCGCCGAATCCTGTTGGTAAATGGCAGACACGCGAACGTTAGCATGTCACACGGGCACCCAGAACCACCACACACACAGAACAGAACCCCGGTTTACCTTTTGAGAGAGCTAAAAATTGCTGTTCGATGCCACGCATAAACCGATAGTTGACGTATAGTTTCACATACTCCCGCTTGTTGTCCTCGGTAACCGAGATGGAGCTCCCGTTCGGTTTCAGCTCGTGCACCTTCAGCACACCGAAGCTGTTGTTTTCCACGCTGAACGATGAATCGATAACGTTCGTTATGTTATTTTCACTGCAAATAGAGAGAGAGAGAGCGAGACATTTTGAATGATAAGGAGGGATCGATCGATCGACAACAACGAGGAGTGCGAGAGAGTTCCACTTACAGTATCCACGTTAAGCTACGGTGCAGCTCCGGATCGACGTCCTCGATGTCGGACAGGGTGATCGGTTTGTTGAGCAGCTGCTTGTAGAACGGCAGGGTAAAGCCACCATCCAGCACATGGTTGTGAAACACGGCAATGCCCAGAATGCGACCAACGAAGTGAAAGTAGGACAGGTGTTCCGGATTAACGCCTAACAGAACAGAAATCAATCGATGGCCACGTTAAAAAGAGCAATAAAGAATAGAGAGAGAGAGAGTGGGAGACTCCAAGCCCCTGTGTGCCCATTACACATACCCGAGTCGGGATTAATCTGCAGCGAATAGTGATCGTCCCGGCTGTACTGGAACAGTCCGTACTGTGGATTGAGCATTTCGCGTGACAACAGATGCAACCATTCGCGAGCCACCCCACCATAATCCAGTCCCTCCTCGCCCTTAAACTTCACCATCAACCGTTTGCGCATATCTTTGGGACGCATCTTCATGATCAGTCTAGAGCATCATCGAAAAAAAACATCGAAAAGGAAAGGTGTACACATACTTAGCGCTCGCTTATCCTGAAGCATTTGTTCGGCCATCCACTTACCTATAGCTCTCCTCAAATATTTCATTTCGAGACACCTCCAACCGACAGTGACCGGATTGGGGCTGCAGCAGCTGTAGCTCCTGCCGCAACGCCCGTATCTTGCCGACCAGATCGCGTCGATATTTTGGCAGCAGATCGGCACTGTCCATCAGGCCCTGCGGTAGATCGGGAATGTTATTGCTTACGGTTGCAGCACCCCTCGGCGAATGGTGATGCGCGTCCTGAAAAACAGTGTGTGTCAGTGTGTGTGTGAGCGTGCGGATCGCTGGCTAGGGAAACTTACTCCATTGGCGATTGCGTTGACGGCTTCCGCCAGGGCTACATGCCGGTTCGATCCACTGCTAGCGCCGTTCGGTACCTGTGGTCCAGCACCGGACAGTGGGGACGACAGTGCAACGGACGAGCATCCATTGGTGCCGGTCGGCACTGTCGGCGGCGAGGCGGTCGCACTGTTCTGCCGCCGCAATATCTGCAGGATGTGTGGGCTTATCCGGGGGTCCGTGAACTGGGTCGTGCGGTTGTTGTGGTCGACAAAGTACACCCGGCCGGATGCGGTTTTCCGCTGTTCCCAGCCGTGCGGGAGCGGACCGAGCGTTTCCGTCGTGAGGTTCTGTGTGTCGAAATCGCGCGGTATCCGTGGATCGTGCCATGTAGACTGCTTCGTTGGTATGTGGTAGAAGTACACCTGTCCCTGTTGCGTTGTTCGAATTTCTAGAGAGAGAGAGAGAGAGAGAGGATCGCAAAGCAACTCATTAGCTACGAGTGCCACAGAGATCCCTGAGTGCTGGCAATCAACCTAGGCTCCGGACATATGCCGATGGCAGAGACATTAATGCACACGTTTAACACGCAATCGCAGTCCTTCGTAAACTTCATGTTTTGCTGGACCAAAACCGTGGACATACTAGAGAGCCTGCGGTATTTGAATAAGGCATTGCCAACTTACCATAGCCATGAGGAAGATCAACCGCAGGCCGGATGAACGGTACGACGGAACGGGTTTGATGTCCACCCATACCGCCGCCACCACCCATCGCTGGCCTCGGTGGTCTATCGCGTGAAGTTCGCCGCCGACTCGGATCATCCGCGTGTCTTCCCGAGCGGGCTCGATACCGTGATGCCGATCCCTCCCGATGGCAGCTTTCCCCGGACGAAACACCGGTAGGCGTTCCGTGATGGTGTTGTGATCGTCCACCACCACCACCTCCTCCTCCTCCTCCGCCCCCTCCACCACCACCAGCCGTCCCACCACCAATCGTGTCAGGACCGGCAGAACTATTGCTGTGATTGCTGACGCCATTATGTGTAGCGCTACCGCTACCATTGCCATTGCTTCCACCGTTGACCGTACTGCTGTTGCTGTTGTTGCTCGCATTCAGCGGCAAGTACGAAGGCACCGTGGGTTTTGTCGCCGGCACACTCGAATCCGTACCGCTGCGCGAACCATGCTGTTGATGGTTGGGACTGCTGAAATTGGTGACACCGCTGCCACTGTTACCATTCACCAACACCACACACTGTCCACCGCTGGATGTGTTCGTGCTGGAAGGCGACCGGACCGAGCTGGGTGGTGGCGGTGGTTGCGAGTTCTCGATCGAAAGGGTTCCGATGGCGTTCGTCATGCCAGTGACTGGTTGTGGTTCCCTGAAATTGCGAGAGAAGCATAAAGAAAAACAATTAGCATTGGCAATAGCAAACGTGCAATCCGCCCGGTTCTTACCTTCCACCGTTCGCAGTACGTGGCGACACGTCCTGCTGCTTCGGGGACGTTATCGGACTATTGATTTCACTCAGCGGGCTCGTATTGGAGGAGCTGGGAGTGATCAATATCGATTCGTCCTGTATGCGAACTGGGCTTTTCGCATCGTTCCGGTGCCGATTGTGGGCGGGCGTCCCACCACCATTCACTACACCTTCCCGACCACCACCACCATCCACGTCCTTTCCTCCTCGCGAATGATGCTCCTTCCCGTTATGATGCTGCTGCTGCTGCTGATGGTGTTGTTGATTGATGCAGTTTTCCTTATTGTTCGAGCTGACCAGTATCTCGGCCGAATGCCGCCGGCTCCCAGAATCGTTCGACTGAATACTATTGATGCTGTTGTTGGTGGCTGACTTGGACGGACCGGCCGGTATCGTGGGACAGCCCGATTCTTCCCCATTGGCAGTGTTGTGGTTGTTGTTGTTATTGTTGTTGGTCGGACTGCCGAGAATGTGCTGCTGCTGTGGAGCAATACCTCCCCCATTCACATTCCCATTGGCCGTTAATGGTGTAGCAACGGCGGTGGTGATGGTGGTAATGCCTGCATTGTTTACCACCTGCTGACGAACGACGGTCGGACCGGCCGGTTCCGTTGGCCGTGGCCACTGTGTCGTCTTGGTGTAATGGTTCACGTAGTACGTGCGGCCATGCTGTGTCGACCGTTCTTCCCAGCCCTGGGGCAACTGCTGCTCGACGATGAGCGTATCGTCCGCCGCATCATCGTCATCCGGTACGCGCACATCACCGGCCGGGCTTACGATTGCGAGCGGCGTACCACCGGTCGCACTGTCCCGCGACATTAGCGACACGATGATTTGTCCCTTCACTGGATCCGGATCATCCTGCGAACGTTTCACCAGCTCTAACCGTTGATCTGCGAATAACGAAACGGAAAACGTCATCGAGGAACGAGATTAATTCGGTGTTACACGTCGGCAAACGTCGAAAAAAGCATCACAAGAATGGAAAAAATGGCATACAAATACAACAAAAGCATCTTGCTTCCGTCGTCGTCGTCGTCGTCGTCGAGTGTCCAATTAGGGAAGGTAAAAGGCGCGTTCTCCCTAATGAGTTAGCAAACATGGTTATTGTGCGAAATGCGTCCAGAAGGGGCTACTGTTTGCACTGTTGCACCGAGAAGAAGTTTGCCACTGAACTGTATGAAGCCCTCGGGAGAATTTATGGAGTTAATGGAAGTGTTGCAGAGCTTCACATTACATAGGTAGTGCAGGGACATCCATTTGGTATCCACGAATAATATACCATTTTATGGAATACTACTGTTGTATAGCTACTCTTTATAGCAATATAATAGTCCACTGACACGGAAGAATATTATGGATAACACTCCATGACGTAATTGCTAACGTATTCTAGAGGAAATAGAATGCTCCGATACACTTCCCAGCGTTCCTCGCTTTAAATTACTGTAGCAATATTATGCTTTAAAAGTTACTCGCTTGCCTTAAACTTAAACATCGTGGAACCGTTTCGACACCACTGTCTTGCCAACGTAGTAGTTAAGCAGCGCCCCCCCAGTCGTTTATGGCCGTGCGAGAGGGTGTCTCGCGTAGTTCCGCCCGCCATCGTACCATCGACGAAACAGAACCACACCACTTTCACACCAACCAGTAAAGATTTGTGCTGGCGTTTGGCTGCTGCTGACGATAATCACGATGATGATGCTCATCATAATCTCAGCCGTCGGAAAAGCGGAGCAGAATTAATTAATTTATAGCACCATCTTTTTGTGCTATAAGCAACAGCAAACCCCAGAAGAAGTTTCATAAAGCGAGCGAGCACAAATTGCGCTTTACAGGAGGGTGGTGTGATCATTTGCACCGCCGGGAAAGATGAGACACGGGTTTTTGGTCCCTTCTCCGCCATTGTTCGAATGCTTTTATTGATGATCGGTTGACACATCGTCCACCTCCCCACTGTGGGGTAACGGCTCAACAAACCTGCCATCATTCCCCAGCATAGACAGCAGTAGCGCATCGTACCGATTTCCATCTGTTACTGGGAATGCGAACCCTGGGAACCACACACCATCCCCGGGGGTACCATCATTTGGGCATTGAATTTGGCCCACTTTCCCGGCAGGAACACACCACACAAATCTCGTTCGCTCGTGTGCATTCAAGGCCGTTGGCAAACACGACATTCTAACATGCTTTTCTCCTATCCACCGCATCTTAACGATGGGCGCCTTTCTCGCGCGCGCATCAAGTACACTTTGACAGAGGCCCTCCTTTTGAGGCCTCTATCACCACCTAGATGCACAGTGCACACACACACACCGGGAACGGGTGATTTACGGGCTCCATCGCTCTTAAGCGCCACTTTCTAGCGTCGTGAGAAAAAGTGCACTTTTCGTTGGAATGGGAGAGCACAAAATCGGGCGCATAGCTGTGTTTGTCCGACATGACACCAGCCCGAAGTGCAAGGTGCAATTATAATGAAGGTGTGCTGCTGCTCATCGGGGAGCTTTTGTTTTCACTCGGTTCTGCATTTCTCTGGCCCGGGATAATCCAGCACTACCGGGTATCGCAACTTAAACTGCATTTAATGGCGCTTTTCACAAACACTTCGCTTGAAGAGGTTTTCGTTTAATGCTATCTTTAAGCTGCTTTATGCAAACCTCGTCTAATGGGGAATTCGAGAGAAAAGTTAGAAACATTAAGAGATTCTTAAATTTTTTTTGAGACTTCTAAGACTGAAGAGTAGGACTGACTATTGAGCTACAACTAAAACCAAGTCAGGGCAAGCGAAAGAAGAAAAAGAAGTTATTGACACCTTTGGTTCCATCATTTCCCAATAGATGTCGCTTATCGCATTGCTCGCTGTAAGGTGGATGAACAACATTATACTAGGAACTCTTACATCTGTCAACAAAACTTTTAATAGTAGTAAATGATGGGAAATGGTCGGACACAATTCCTCAAAGTTGGCAATAACTTCGAGACCTGCTGAGTGCAATGTATTATGTGCCGCCTAGCCAAACATTTGATGCCTTCTGGGCAGATCTTTATAGTGAAGGCAATGATGAGATCATTTGTCAGTACAAAAAATTATTGTCTTCCCTTTATATGGAGTCTCTGTTAAGACTTCTTACCAACATGTTGACGAATTCTTCACGTCGCATAGCATGTACTACTGGTCATTTTAATGTTTCTTTGATCCATTAAGATTATCATAGCTTTCTCAAGAGCTTCGGTACTATCATAGCTGTCAAATCGTCGAAGTTACTTACATCCAGTATCACGCAGATGTTGTATGCTGGTGGCCACTATTCGCACACAGCCGAGAAAGGCTTGCCGCTTGTGCAGCTTCCGATGGTTGTAGATCGAAATGATGATGTTGTCGTTCTTGCCGAGAAACAGATCGTAGTGTGAGTTCCAGCGCGGATCAAGCGACGCTTTGCAGATTTCTGTCGTGTACTCCTGCGTCGTACCTTCCACGAGAATTTTGGCAAACGGATCGGGCAGTCCTGTGATGGAGAAGAGAGAGAGAGAGTGGAAAAACAAAGATTTAATATAACTAGGTTAACGCCCAAAAATATTGAGGCACAATAATAATGGTGTAATGGCGCCGTGGAATGCGTGACAGTTAGTGGCAATAAACGAATCAAGTCGCGTTCGCGTGTAGTAGTTGCACGCGATTAATAGGAAGGCGATACCCGCCCCCCATCCGACAACGGCAGACTCTCGATATTAACCGATCCCGGGCATTCGCTTCCTGAAGTGTGTGTGCCCGTTCTTCAATACCCGAAGAAGAAGAACGTCCGATTGCAGTGGAGCCGTTGTAACGGTTCGTCCACTTTGCACTTTGTACAGGGCCTCTCTCCTCCCCTTGAGCATCAGCGCGACGATGGTCGGCGAGGCGTATCGTTGTGTTGCTCTTTTGTGGCCCAAATTAACCGTGGAACTCGATTGTCAATTGCCACTGTTAGTTTGGCCATCCATCCAATGGCTGCATTAGACGGTACAGGGCGGAAGAGAAAACCAACAGAGAGAAGAAGGAAAAAAATATGTCGCTAACAAGTGACTTACGCTGACTTACCCACGGACCGGCACGTACGCGGAAGCCACGCGGTATGTGATGGTACTCTGATGCGTCTTTTGATATGAGCCTAATTCGTTTCTATTAATGGACAATGATTGCCAGGCGGAGGGGGGGGGGCATTCAATGGTTGCATCGAGCCATTACATTACATAATAAAGGGTTGTTACATTTCCTGCATCACACACACACACACACGCGCGTGCGTTACAAAATAGGGACATTGAATGGAGGTTTTTTGGAGGGAATTGAACGAGGTGACATCAGTTATGGTGACAACTTTGAGCGGAACATGAGACAGATTATTATTTAAAGCACATACACACCACCGTTTATGCTTTTTCGAGGAGGAAATGTTGGATGTAATACATGAACGAAGCATATCTTTAAATACAAAACGATAAATATTAAATAAACTGTTGTGGAATTGTGGAGAGAGCTCTGTGTATATGGTCCAGCAGCAGAAAGAGATGTCCCAACTAACTATCACTTTGGAAAACTAACTATAGAGGTCATGTTATCGCATATCTAAGCTCCCATACGTAAACACTATTCTTTAAATTTCTCAATTTTTATCACAAAGCGGAGAACATTTTGTTCTGAACTTAAGGGACTAAAAGTCCGAACTAAAGAATTGAATATTAGGATCAAATATCAAACATTTTGAAGAATTTGTGAAGATTATTGGGCATTTAAAAGCGGATTAGAGTCAAAATCGAATCAGAATTCGAGCTCCAATCTATCCGCAGCAGCAAGTTGAAGTACTTTGAAGAAGAGGCAAAGAATTTGAGCGATCCTTGTGATTTGAAGTATTGGAAAAAAAAACTTCAAATTGGAGTACGATTGACAGGTTTAGAAATTTTGGAAGAATTTGAGAATTTCGAGAATTTCTGAAAAATTTAGTAGAGTTCCAGAAATCCTTATAAATCAAAGGATTTAGAAGAGTTTTAAGCATTCTATTCGTCCAACTGCGTGACACTAGATTCAAGTATTTCAAAGATTAATATCTATAAAAGGACAGAAACTCTAGATTTAGTTACGATGATCTTAAAGAACTAAAGATAATTAGATAGCATTAGATTCTTTTCCTCTGTAGTTTATGGCAAACCATCTTATGCTCAACTTCAATGAACAACTCTTCAAATAAAAAATGCCACTGCGAACATGAAACAATTCAACCTTATGAGGTAACTAACGCAATATAAAGCACCGTAATTCCTTGCTCTCTCATTGCCACTTTTCCAACGAATTCGGTCTACCTGACTAAACAATCCAGATAAAAGAAACCACCTTAAAACAGCAGCAGCAACGCACACTAGCCAACCCAAAGCCCCGCCGAATGTATGTCTGATTTTGGTGGCGCAGCCAAGCACTTGTAGGAATTCGGGTTCTCACCATGTTCAGTCGCAACTCCCATAATGCCGTGAAGCACATCAGGGACAAAGGGCTATTAATTTAGCTAAAGCTCCAGGAGCTATTTTACCAGGAGAAAAAGAAAGCGAAAGTTAATTAAGCCCTACACCGTCCTCTGTACTGAGTGTAAAGTGCCCAAAGTTTTCCACAAGATCTTCGTGGGTATCGGGTTTCGGGCATCCACCATCCCAAAAAGGAGGGCAAGGTCCCGGGGTACCACATCGAAATTGAAAAGGAATCCCGAGAAGCGCATGCATGGCCAACCGATGATGCTGCAACCGTACCATAATGCACCTTCTGCATTTCTATGCGCGACGTTTGTGTGCTTTGTTGGGTGGCGATATCAATCGCCGATGCTGCCACAAAGAGTCGCCGGTGCAGAACGAAACGGGATCTCTGCTGTACAATAGCATCCAACCGTTGCCGTAGGGCAGGGTTACTGTACTGCTGGCACCGTTAAGCCAGCCGGTTGCCCATCTGCCGTCGGCTGCGGACCATGATGTCTCTTTCTCGGTGTGAGGGTGCGAGTTTTTGGAGCCAGCCCTTGGCTTGGACGACCCGACAAAAAACCTCTCCCAATGTGCTGCAGTGCGTCAAGCGGGATGAGATGTCGTGTAAAGCGCCGGGAGATCCGCATTGAGGGGAGAGTTGAAGCGGTGTGCAGACTACATCCCATGCTCTAACTACGGTTCGTTAAATATTCCTTCCATCACCCCCGACTCGCCCGACCCCGCTCGCGCCGGGAAAACTTGCAAACTCAACCAACACTAAACGCGGCACGTTTGACCTAGTAGTGGCACAGGCACGGGAACGTATGTGTGTGTGTGTGGGTTACCTCCACCGAGTAGCAAGTGTGTAGCGATTCCGTGCGATTTCAGGTTGATAATAATATATACATAAACCCTCATCCCGACGACGACGCTGGACCAGATGGACTACTTATTTTTGGGGGGGCGATGTTTTTGCACTTTAATCCGCCTCAACACCAACACTGTATGTCTCGTTATCCATCCAAACGCCATGGCGTGCGCAGAGTGTGGGGTCAGTTTTAGTGCGAATTCGTTGTGGTCGTCTACCGTCCAACTAAAACCAAATCTACACAGAAGTAGACAGTGCAGTGCAGTGCGTTTTACTTTACGGGTGTGATGTACTGTTGTTGATGAGGTTTCGCATATAGATGTGGAGCGAGCAGCTCTATACAATGTCTGCGTCCTGTCAATTTATCGCATACCGGGGGGGAGTTTGGGGAGATACATATTTTGCAACATTTTATACGTCTTTGTTGGAACATTGTTGTATCTTTAATAACGAAAGAATCGCACAGAAAATCAGGGCACATAAAGTCAACCGTAGGGTTCGATTGGTTTGACACAGCAAATGAAGCTTTTTTGTAGTTTTATGATCCAGAACTCTAGAACTACCCGATGCTGCTACCAATTTAAAATTTGTGTCATCACTTTTGATGTCCCTCAAGGTTTAGTTTTCATTATAGCTTCAGATTTATGGATAGAACGGGTCTCTCCAAGCAATTTCAGAAGTTGTTGTTGCGCCACTCGTTCTACTGGTAAATGTTAAACGGAACGATGTATAATTGGACTTTGGTGGGTCGTAGCTTATTGATTTCTATCTTCAAGGACATCTCTTCGTAGCAAGAATTAATGACTAGAAGATGTTCGAAAGTTATCTCTATGCAGAACTCGTAAGAAGTAGTGCAGAACTTTTGCGCACCAAGACTTCCAGCCCGTGAGTACTCTTGTAATGTGATCTAGTGTCTGAAATAATCTAAAAGTATCTTTAAAGAATTCTTCTTTGGATGTACAACTTCAAGAGGTCTAGGTTCAGCCATTTCTATCATCCTTGACTACATTTACAGTCTCCGGACGGGATTCTTTACCAGGATTTATATGCCTTTTGCCACCAGTAAGTAGTAGTATCAAGTATCAAGATATATGAACATGGTTTTTCGGTTCCCAAGTATCGGTGTTAACAATAAGAGACAAACTCTATTATTCCTACCGTCGATTACACGACCAAAATCACCGGATAATCAAGAGCAAGCTCATCAAAAACAGCAACACCTGGAGAGCATTCTCTTTGAAAGTTGAGGATCGAAACCAAAAACGTAACGGTTCTGCGTGTACATAAAAAGGTCCAGTATAAGAAATGATCATTTTGGGCATGCCTAGGACATGCTAATTCGAGGCACAAACGGACAAACATATTGAACTCTCCATCACATTAGATCGAACATGAAAGGCTGCCTGCAACAATCATCAAATCTCGCCATCACCGGCATGCAATCCGTCAATTCATGTTGCGTGCGCTTGCGATTTTGATTTATTATGTCTGAAGTTGATGAGTTTGCGGAACAGCACGGAGCTAAAACACAACAGCACTGCTCTGCCAATCGTTCCAGAGGTTCTCGAAGCACTGAACTTCCCAGAAAAAAGGTCAGCTGACCGTGCTCTAACTACATCCTAATGCTATGTGCAATCCCAATTCTCCATACTTATCAATCTTAATGTTTGCGCCTAGTTTCGATTCGCGTGGCCGATTCGATCAACGACCGGTGTTACGGTAGTAGTGATGGCTAACCTTCACATCGTCTCTCCCATCCACACACAACAACCCGTCGGTGGCGCTAATGATAATTTTAATTTCGGTGTGCTTTCTCACGCACGGCTCGCGAGTGTGGGCGATCGGCGAAGGTTTCGTTGTTTGCATGGCGCAATAGTTCCGTACATCATCATCCATTTTCCGTGTAGTCAAGGAAGGAAGTGGGTCTGATATGGGGCGTCAACGGTCTGAGCCTTTAAATCACACTTTAAAATAAATGTATGTGAAATTTAATGAACTAATGAAGCTTTTTCAATAGTAACTTATTTAATAAATTAGGTGGGCACTATACGTACACAAGTCTTTCACTCAAACCTTGGGAAAAAAGCGAATCAAATTTTCCCTTAAAGAAGTTCCAACGGAGGTGACCTTTTTCATTTCACCGAATGATTTACTCGAATGGCAGAGGCCTGGTTAAGGCCAACGAAAATTTATAAACATTGAGTGCAAACCGATCCCACTGCCAAGTAAATGTTTTGCGAATTCTAACGATGAGAAACACAAATGCAGCAAAAGCAACTGCACCACTGTGCGCTCCTCTGCCGCGGTAGTGGAATGTAGCAAATAGAAAAAAAAAACAATTTATAACAAAATTAAAGCGATACAAGACGTAACAACAGTTGAGAAGATTTCTGCTTTTGCAGGTCATTTCCGTCTAGCGATAGATTTACGTTCGTAACCGAATGTTACGTGTAATCTTTTTTAAACTTTCAACACACCGTCTACGGGACAGAAGGGTTTCCGAAAATGGCCACAAAACACACACAGGAAAAACAAAACCTAAATAAATACCGGCGCCGAGACATCCGTCCCAAATGTTGCAACAACCAAAAAAACGTCACGCTGAACCAAGCTGCATGAAGACGGCAACCGTACGAGAGACTGGTGTC
>KZ062913.1:16771-56280 GCA_002091835.1 Anopheles maculatus
TTGTTGTGTTTCCCTGGGCCGCCGTATAAAACGTTAAATAAACCACACCGGTCAATAATGTGCCAATTACACACAGTCGCAACATGGTGGTAGAAGGGTTGGTCTAGGGAAATGTTTTAGAAAACCGAAAATCAACAGGAAAAATATATTTTTTAAGCAAAACTAAAGTAGATGATACAAAAAAAGCGTAAAAAGGATAAAAGTGTAATAAAAGAAGATGCAAATTTAAGAGAAATATAGTAAAATGTCAACAAATAAAGCAATATAAAAAGTACAAATAAAAATTCTAAAAAAGGAAATAAAAAACAAAAATAAATCGCATAAATACAATCACATACTTGCAAAATATGTAAAAACAACAGTACAAGTACACAAAATATCGAAAAAATATATAATTTTTTATGAAACCACCAAAACATTCAAAGAAAAATAAGAAAGAAAAGTCAATGTTTCATACTGCAAAACACAAAAAACGTAAAAATAAAACAAAACGAAACACAGCCAACCGATAATGGTCAACCAATAATGGGTCACACACCCGTCAAATGATGAGAACAAAGATGAGCCCCCTTAAGACGATAAAGCCACCCCATCAACAACAAAAAAAGCGACGTGAAAAATCAAATGAATCAAATTGCTAATTGTATGTTTGTGTAATCATTGACCTGCTGCTGCTGTTGCTGCTGCTGCTTCCTTTTCCTTCGCACACATACAACCAAAAAAACGTGCACCACCAACACGCATTTTTTGCCAACTTTTTTTTTTGCTTGGACCACTGATGCAGCAGCACCATACGTTTGAGGGCTCTCGTAAGATGTGAAGAAACGCATTAAAACAAATAAAACCCCAATCACAACAACCGAGATTATGCGCGTGGAAATGGGCCGCACAAAGTTAAGACATTAGTACGGATGGAATCTGCTTTAAGTCGTTAGAGCTTTTTTTGCTGCCGTTGTTCTTGCTATCGTCCCAATTCTGGACCAATCTTTTAAACGGAGCAGAGCGTTCAGACACACGTTGTGTGGTCTCTCTGTGGATCGATTTAATTTTTGTTGCCCTCCCTTCCTCCTTGGTTGGTACATCTTTTCATCACATTCCCTTCGAGCAGGGCCGCGTGTGTTTCCTTTTCGCTAACCTTTTTTTATTTGCACGACTACACTCTACTCCACTCGAAGGACTATCAGCGATGGTTGACGTCTTTGCGCTTGGAGAAGAAATCGAAACAGACATCAAACTTCAAGGACGATGCAATTTGCGCTCGCGTACAGTGGTGGCCAAAGCAGTAAGGTTGCTGGGGAAATTATTTTTAAATTGTTGATCGGAATGAATTACTTAATTATTTACGGGAATTGTGTTGGCGTATGGGAAGATTCAGTGCGAGAGAGAAAAAAATATATTGACAAAAAATAATAAGGGATTAAATATTTTAGCTAGATTTTTATAATTCGTGTGTGACGGAAAAGCCTTGTTTGCTCATATAGAATTATTTAAATACTACAATTGATATCATGCAGGGAAAGGAAAAACAGTAAAAAAAACACTAAGCTATGGAACGAACAAACTGATGAAATAAACCTTTGTAATAATTGGCCGTTGGGGCAGTTTTTAAACAGAAGGATTTAATATTGATGACTTAACCTTAACTTATTGATGAAAATAACACTGACGGTTTGATAAAACGGAAGACGGAAGGCACTAGTTTTACATGTGATCCTAATGAAGGTTGACCGAAGAGTATGCTTTGTTGCAGTGACAGCCACACACTGACTGTCACACTGGTCAAAATAAATGACAACTTACAGATGATTAGGTGTGCACAGTAACGGTTGGTAACGGTCGTTCGTTACACCTTATAAATTATACCAAACAGAAAAGAAAAACAAGCCAAACAGTACAAAATTTGACATTGCTGCTTTAAATAATAAATCACATTTTTCACACTGAATGCTGCTATTTATTTAATGTCAAAAACTGGGAAGCTAGGACATCGCTCGAAGAAAAATAGACAACGCCAAGAAATATGAGCACAATCAATTGCTGTTATAACTTATTTAATACTGATTAATTTTTATAAATCATTTTTTTCACTAATGAGTGTAAATATACTCAAGGGATTGAATGTAACATTCTCCGCATGCACGACTTACTATCCGATTACGGTTAAAATCAAGTCAGGGAAACCAAAAATGGCATTAAAAACCTCTCGAGACTGTAGAGCCATAAACGAAACAGATGATTGTGTTAAACTTATTCATAATTGAACATTAAACACAACGATTTAATATTCGTTATAAATTTCCTTAAAATTCTCTATAGCTTATGCCTATTGTAATACCTATTTTTCTGTAATAAATTATTTAGATCGCTCTATTAAAGCAATTGCTTTGAAAAGTATGACAATTCATAATTTCAATATTTTGAAAAGCAAGTTCGGGACGGAAAATAAAAATCTTAGTAAGTGAATCAATATAAATTCAGAATAGGTCAGTCTACACATATTATATTATGGAAATAATTTAATTTTATAGCAAAATTATGGTTTTAGATCGATAGAGTAGCGTATGGTTAACAAATGACCTTAACTTTATGCCCAACACTGTAACAGCAGCAGCAGCAGCAGTCAAATAAATATAACCAAACAGAAAAATCCGTGGGAAATAGTTTAAAAATTAGAATGAAAGTATTCAGATTAAGTTATTTGCGTAACCCAATAAATGTAGACAGTTATCAGGACATTGTAAGGTTAAAAATAAACCGATTGGAAAACCATACCGTAGGCCGTTAAAGACAGATAAATAGAGCAATAAATCATACCGAATGATGCCCCCCGTATTTCTAGAAATGCCGATTATGCACGCGCTGGCTGATAGCTCCAACTCCACACGCATTCCAGCATGGTCGGGTTGGCGGCACCGCATGAATCATCTTCACCCTTTATTCAAAGCAAGGAAGCACGGTGCCCGGGAAGTTAAGAAATGAAGACAACCGTCGACTGGTGCCGGTCAAGTTCAATTGATCGTAGCCCTCCCGGCACACCGAAGAAGTCCGAAAAAATTGTTTCAAAAATTGTTTCCTCACATAATCGGAAAAAGGGGGTTTGGCAGTTTTTCCGTTTTTTTCTTCCACCGAAATCACATTTTCGGTCCACCTGTCTCTCGCTCTCCTTTTTCCCAATTCCCGCCCGGTGATTTATATATCGCATAACTATCACATGCCTCATTGGGGATAACTTCACACACACACACAAACACACAGACGCGCACTCGGTCCCAAACGATCTTGCTTTTCTCATGCGAAAACCCGCAACGATCCGTGTGGAGAAGGTGCTGATTGGGAGAGACCCGACGTAAATTGTGGCCAAGCGATTGCGAGGATTAAAAAGAAACCGGGAATGAATTGAAGAGACGAATCGGCAGAAGAACAGCGGCGGGCTTTTAATCTCGCAAATCTCTCTCCTTCAGCGTAGCGCGCGAAGTGGATTTGTTTCGCGATCGTTAACGAGCGCGCGGAATTGTGTTTTCCCACTCGACTAGTGCGATCGGCGATTTTTGCTGTGTTTTGCATTCTGTTTATCTTACGGTGAACGTAAATGAGCGACCAGAAGGTAACGCGCTAACATGGGAGAGGGCAGTAGACGTGAAATGGTTTAGCTTTTTTAAGACGATCGTAAACGAAATCTATTGCTTAGCGCCATCACAACGATTTCTGTACCATATTTCACAAGAGTTTACCTTAGTTTCTTCATTCTTTGCTACTCTCAATAACGGTGGGATACAGCTGAAAGATTCAGCTTATAGTCACCAAACTTTCGACGCAGTTATTGTATATTCTGATGACCAAAAATAGGAAAATCTTGGTAAACTGTTTCAGTTGCAAATGTGCATTTTTTTCGGTGCGATTTCTAATCCCTGATGAAGCGTTACGAACTGACACAAGCAGATATTTGAGCAATGTTTAGCTTTCTTTCCATATTCCATCTGCGTCGTCTTGGTGTGCATTTTTTGGCACAAGTCTGCACACGCACATTTTTAGCCGACCGTCACGAAAACTGGTGTTGATCCACAGCTCCGGTACTCGGTATCCTACTCGGTCTATGGGAAAACGTTTCCACTAAATGATACTCACACCGAAACGAGCAAGTGAGCAAGAACGGTACCCAAACACATCATCATAATTCGGGTGGAGTTCAGCTTCATTCCGTGGCCGGAAAGGTGCGGAGAAAATTAAATAAACGAGCCAAAAACCAACCGATACGAAATGGGGCAAAGGTATACGGTAAACAAACCAACCCTCGCACCTTCCAGGGAATTCCACAGACACAGACACTCTACTGGTTGATGCAAATTTGGCGAATGTGAAGAGAAAAACACACTTTTCCTGATGTTATAGCCAGGTGAACCGTGTGCACAAGATCTGGTGCGAAGCGATAGTAGCCATTTCTTTCCCCTAAACGCTATAAAAACCATAATACAAATACAAGTAAGATCACACTGGACCCATCGATTAGCCAACAGTTATCAAATGTATATTGAGTAATATTTTTCACGATTCTATAGTTACTCAGAAGTTAGAGCACGACTCGGAAGCAGAGTATTAGTTGACGGCGACGATTTTGACGTAGTAAAGGGAAGTTTTGCTACCTTGACAAGGATCGTAACTTCGGATAAAAACGTAAGCTGCGAAATCCGAAGGCGCATTGTACATGGGTGCCTACTACGAGCTCCACAAACTCCTGAGATCCAGAAGACTCCAACAACGCACGAAATGCGTCATATATCGCACACTGATACGGCCGGTACTCCTCTACGGACTATCTTTGGCGGTGTGTGCGAGCAGGGCGTGTGGAAAAGGAGATTGAACCACGAGCTAGCTGAGCTGTTTGACGATGCAGACATCCTGACGGTTGTCAAAGCCGGAAGGATACGCTGGTTGGGGCACGTGATGAGAATGCCGGACTCATGCCCTGCCAGGAAGGTGCTCGTCAGCGACCCGTTCGGCACGAGGCGTAGAGGAGCACAGCGAGCTCGTTGGCTGGATCAAGTGGAGTCAGACCTGAGGGATATCGGATGCAGCCGGGAGTGGAGGAATGCAGCCATGGACCGAGTTTTCTGGAAACGAATTGGACGTCCTTGTAATAAACTAATAAACCGCCATTTTGCCCTGAATTTAAACCAAAACAGGAACTTCAGTTTATTTGCCCTGCTGTCTTACTAATGCCACGCACAAAACAGCATGTAAAGAAGCGTTACTAAGCGTTACGGCCGGTTTGGAAACATGGTCACTTTTCATATCAATCTTTTTGACACGTTTATTAAGTATTTCCCTACCAAACTTTAGAAAAGCAGTATCAACACCTTAACTTACTAAAGTAAATTTTGTTTTCGATCAGAAATTGCCAAGTCCTTTTGCGTGAGAATCAAAAATACTTGGAAAAACGATTTTTGTGGCATAGAAAACTTATTTTACTTGTGTTTAGTGACTTAAAATTGATGTCTTAATTAATCTATGTGTTGTTTTCCCGAAAACCAAATCGATTGGTTGAAAATTGGCATCATAATCTCAAAATTAGATGGTCTTACTCGAATGTCTATCACTGTACTTGAACTCGCTTAAAACAAAATGGCTATCAATTACGATTTGGGAAGTAAAACAGTTACATAAACCGCAAAAACCCATCGTTTGCCAATTAAACTTTCATACGCGTCAAAAACAAACACAAGAAAGAAAAACGCGTCCGGACACAGGATCACATTTCAAATTATGCCGAATGTGCTTCTTCCTTTCTGTGTGCCTTGTTCTTCGTTCCTATCGCCTACCGAAAGTACTGGGAAGATGAGAGATACTATAGCAATACACCAATGTCTAAACCCATAAACCGATCTACACAACGTGACGGAACCGTTAAGATATTATTACCTCATCACACACAAAACTCGAGCCACGCCGACAAGATATTATATTCGCTCGTGGTTTATTGCATTTTCTGCTGCCCCTGCTTCCGTTATCCTTCCCGTATGCGATCCGGATCCGGTGTAACGAACCACACAAACCATCATCGGTCGGCGGCCGTTGTATGATCGCCAATTTTCTACTAGCAAACGAATGTGTGTGCCTGTCTCTCTATTCGAACCGTGATTCTTACTAAGGCGACACCGACAACAACAACATCCTTTAGCGCCAGTGGCAAGAAGCTTCTTTCCGTCCTCTATGCCCCGGGCCAAGGAAAAATCGCGACCTATACACCGAGCATTAACTAACAGCGGAAGCTGAGAAAACACACGTAAAGAACGTCCTACACCATCATCACCATTCGTTCGGTGACATGCAATACACAGAGACACATCAAACATCACTCAGACCGATGGTGGTGTGGTGTTGAAGATATTTGGGGAGGCGAGGGCAGGGAGGTACAGATTCGCAGGCACGACGTCGCGGCGACAAACGACAGCCAGTGGCGCTTCACTGGCGCTTAGCAAAATTTATTTTTCATCCCTTCCCGCTCTTATTCTCTCTCTCTCTCTCGCTCGCTTCCTCTCTTGTTAAGGAACCACCACCGTCGGGGTGATCTGGGCGCGTCTTCACGTCGCCGCCAGCATCGTCACACCCGCGGCCAAAAGATCACTTTCTAACGTCGCGCGCGCGAGAGAAGGAGATGATGCCAAAAATACAGGGGCATAGAAAAAAAACAAACGAACGAGTAACACAGAACCGATACCAACCCCCCGATGGGGCTCGTTGATTGTTTTTTTTTCGCTAGTTAAGCTTACTCATCTGTCAGGCAAAGCAAAACAGTATCAGGCAGTATGCAAGCGGTTTAAGCATAAGATAAGAATAAATTAAATATTATAGAACAATTGTTACTGGCGAAAAGAAAGCGAGTCGTTTTGATTAAAGAAAGAGAAATGTCTCTAGAATGAGCTAAAGAATTCATCAAGAAAAACATATGAAGTCGTAGGAAGTTGTAGAAAACGAATGTACAACACACGTTACTTGGCTAGATGACCACATATATTCCTAGGATTTATTCATCTTCGTAGTTTAATAGAATTCTTTTTTAAATGACTTATAAATCTAATAAAAAACATATTGTCTATCGGGTTTAATGATTATATAGCCCCAAGATGTATCTGTAAACGACTTCTGAATAAAGAAACGATGACATAAACAATCAAGAATAGCAGACTAACTGATCAAAAACGGTGGGGCAATACTCGCATAGGAGATTCATCAAACTATTATTGAGGTATGGGGTAACGAATCGATGCTTTGTGATTGGAAGCTTGACAAGGTCTACCACAAGTACAAGAAGAGCTAGAGCGCAGTCTAGAGTGCTGGATAGAGTAGAGTGTGAAAATTACGGAGGTACTCCGGTGTTGAATACCACCTGATACTACAAGATAGACTTGTCCTATTCGTCGAAGAGATAGTTAGAAACTATCAGAGAGGATTCCGAAACAACCCCTGACCAGATCTTCATCAGGCCGCAAATCTTAGAGAAGATGGAGAAGATGGCAAAGCAGCAGCAGCTACACTCCTATCATCTCTTCATTGATTTAAAGCCGCATACGATAGCATAGACCGGATAAAACTATACAACGCAATGAGCTCATTTGGAATCCCGGCCAAGCTTACCAGAATTGTAAGCATGACAATGACCATCACACACCAGGTTTCCTGTCTCCTCTTGAATCTAGCGCTAGAGAAAGTCGACCGAGTCTCGTGGACCATCTTCTAGAAGTCGATCCAGAGTACGCTGCTGACATAGACATCATTGATGTGTGGCTCTCCTATATAGCAGAAGCTTACCAAAGGATTAAGTAGACGGCACTGATCTTTGGGTTGGAGATTAACGAGGCAAAAACCAGCGCCCGTGTTAAAAAAACACAGATAGATGATCACACTTTCGAAGTCGTCCTAAACTTCACCTATCAGGGGTCAACACCATACTACAGCCTGAGGAAATTTCTCCACTCAAGATACCTACCACGATAGACTAAGCTTTTCTAGTCCAGATACTAACATACGCCTCTGAGGCGCCCGGAAAGTCCTTTTAGGCCGTCCACATGGACAGCTAATGATTCATAATTGATCTATAAAATTATCAAATATTATAATACAACACACGCAAAAGACTCGCCCGCTATTATGAGTTTTACGAGCGACGCCACCAAGTCGTCCTTCGGCCAAGGTCTTTTAAGGGTTTATCGCCGTGTGGTAATCTTCTCCAAACAACTAGACGACTACTTCTCCACTCACATCAAAGTAGAGGCGGGCGTACATGCGACAACGAATTTTTAAACGAATTGGGTTGTCCCCTTACCGGATCTGGGGTGTCCTTATTTTTATGACCTGCTGTTTCTGCTCTTCCCCAAACACGCACCAGGACATTGGCAATTTAGTTTCACCATGAGCGACCAAAAACCATGATTGGTCTACCACTTACCCCACACACTTTCGCTCCCTTGACTCCAGAACTCGAGCGTCTCCCCTAATTCAATGGGAACGCTAATGTCTAGACGCTAGACACACATACACACACATATGCACGGCTCTCCCACTTGTACCGAGGGGAACGAGGACATTGAAAACGGTTCTACCCTCATTTCGTTTTCTGTGTGTGTGTGCGCGTGTAATTTATTTTATTTTTTAGAAACATATTTTTGTGGATCAAGCACATGCACATGCACATCCGAAAAGTCGTAAAGCCGTGAGTCAGCACAGCACGTTCTCCCACACCCACCTTCGGATGTCCCTCCGGACATACCGTCCACGGGACTTGAATTTGGAGCACCAGCATCAGGCAAGCTGTGAATAGATTAATTTAGCGATTTCCATCCACTTCTCGTCAGGACCCTCCTCATCTTTGCCACGTTGCATCCCCTGGTGCGGTTAAATTTGCGCGTTCATTGTCGGCGACGGAACCGGGTCGAGTCGAACGCAGAAAACCTTAAATATGCACAGCAGCAGCAGCATCTTCACAACACAACCACCGTTTAGCTAAACAGACCGCCGAGAGCAGCAACAAAAAAAATCGCCCACTAAACCATCATGTCGACCTTGTCGACGTTCAAAAAAGCAACGTTCAAGGGGGGGGGGCGGTTTTTGCATGCAGCTCAGCGTGCGCTTCTTAACAGCAATACGAATTTATGGCGCAGCGAATGGAATGCCATAACTCTAATTAATTGGACAGATCGGCATGGGGATCTGTGGTGCCAAAACCCCGTTGTTCCGATGTTCCGAGCGCACAAGTTGAACGAAAAGAATGCACAATCAGCACAGCTACGGGAAGCCTGGGAAGTTGGGATAAAAAGGGTACGCTTTACTCCGTTTTGGGATAAGAAGTTTGAAAATAGGACCATTTTGATTGCGTTGCACAAAATGGTTCGTGTGTTCATAATTTACGGTACTGAGTAAGCGCACGAGTGAGTTGAATGTTTTGGGAATTGAAACGTACAAAGCGAGTTATGTGAGTCGCTACGAAGTTATCAATCTCTAAGGTTTTCTGCGTTCGACTCGACCCGGTTCCGTCGCCGACAATGAACGCGCAAATTTAACCGCACCAGGGGATGCAACGTGGCAAAGATGAGGAGGGTCCTGACGAGAAGTGGATGGAAATCGCTAAATTAATCTATTCACAGCTTGCCTGATGCTGGTGCTCCAAATTCAAGTTCCGTGGACGGTATGTCCGGAGGGACATCCGAAGGTGGGGGTGGGAGAACGTGCTGTGCTGACTCACGGCTTTACGACTTTTCGGATGTGCATGTGCATGTGCTTGATCCACAAAAATGTGTTTCTAAAAAATAAAATAAATTACACGCGCACACACACACAGAAAACGAAATGAGGGTAGAACCGTTTTCAATGTCCTCGTTCCCCTCGGTACAAGTGGGAGAGCCGTACGTATGTGTGTGTATGTGTGTCTACCGTCTAGACATTAGCGTTCCCATTGAATTAGGGGAGACGCTCGAGTTCTGGAGTCAAGGGAGCGAAAGTGTGTGGGGTAAGTGGTAGACCAATCATGGTTTTTGGTCGCTCATGGTGAAACTAAATTGCCAATGTCCTGGTGCGTGTTTGGGGAAGAGCAGAAACAGCAGGTCATAAAAATAAGGACACCCCAGATCCGGTAAGGGGACAACCCAATTCGTTTAAAAATTCGTTGTCGCATGTACGCCCGCCTCTACTTTGATGTGAGTGGAGAAGCAGGAATGAGTATGTAAAAGACCAAGATTTGAATGTCTAACAAGATTTTGAATCTTGAAATAGTAAATGAGTAAATGAGCCCCAAAGCCTTGAGTCGATGCCTTGAGTAGTTACCACGGGTAAGTAAAAGAGTTAACAGTTACCACAGAGATATGACTCTTGAACAAGAATTCGAGCCCCAATCTTCCAGGATTCGAATTCTTCTCTGGCCTGCTATTACTGATGTTTTTGGGCTTTGAAAGCGTTGCCCAAGATGGTTCGTATTCATGGCTGAGTAGGCACGAGCGAGGGAGTTGATTGTTTTGGAATTGAAATCATACAAAGTTGGTACAACGATTCTCAAAAGCGGGAGAGACTATGTAAAAGAATTACTAATTGCTACAGAGATGCGAATTTCTAATCGGGTTTTGAACCTCGACAAAGTAAATGAGCTATTAAGAAAGCTACTGGACGTCCCAATACCTTGAGTAGTTACAACGGGTAAGTAAAAAAGTTATCCGTTACACACAGAGATATGAATCTTGAACAAGAATTCGAGACCCAATCTTCCAAGATATGAAATATTATTCTCCTTCTTTTTGATTCTACAACCTCAAGATGTATTGTACTGTCTTTATTGGTTCTTTGGGCTGTAGTTACCGGTAGCTGGATGTCCAGGAATGACCTGGAAGTTGGCTATAATCAAGTCAAGGACACCAATTATAGCAGACCGAGGATAGAGAGCCATTTTAGACGAAGGAGCTCATTATGAAGTTCTGCGTATGGAGAGAAGATCCGAACAGCATTGATGATGCATCCATCAGTAATATAACAAAAACACAATGACACGGCAATGACGCTTAAAGGTGCGAAAAATATTACGCAAAATTGCGTACTATTACTAACGGTGGGGGGGGGGACGGTGGGGGGGTCAAAAGTGTCTGATTCTGCACCACCGCGACATTGATAAGGAAAGCAAACGCGCATGGAACAAATAGAAGAAAAAATCAATCATAAACGAAGCTACTGATAATGCATAGCAAAAGCGAGATAAAGTAATGAACCGAGACACACCGAGACCAAGACACCCAAACCGAATCGGATAACGCCCGGGAACCCTGTCTCTCCGGTGGCTCTGATAAATGGGCGATCAGTCGCCATCACCTTCGAATCGTCATCTTCTTCGGGCGGGCCCATTGCCAACCAAACCGATCGCGGCATGGTGGCGTCTTCTAGCAAAACAAGCAACCACCACCAACAATACCATCACGTTTGCCAAAACAATAATAATATCGTTTCGTTTCGCTTGGCCACCGGCTTTTTCGTGCATCGTAATTCTTGCAGGCGAGCGTGGTACAGTGGGCAAAAGATGACGAATAACACGAAACACCGACCCCGTTGTATGTGTGTGTGTGTGTGTGTGTATGTATGGTGGCGAACTAAAATTAGCGCAACCAACACCCCAACCGTGTGGGGGAAAACAATCAGAAATAAAGGAGAACCACCGTGGCGCTCTCTGTTGGCGCCATCAGGGAGGAGGCGAAAGTTCAGCTACTCCTACGCCTTCCACCTTCCATCTTCGGCGCACACGTATGCAGTTTCGGTTCTGTAGCTAGGCGCCCGCGCTATTCGAACAATTCGCGATCAAAGTCATTGATCTTACAACCGAACAGAGATCCGTAGCAATGTAACGCGCGGGTGACATGGCGCAGCGCCTGTGCTCATTTAAGTGCGGGGCCCGGCTTTTAGGCACCGCCAGAGCACACAAACTCACACCTTGATCGACCTTCGTCCGAACAAGCCTGTGGGATAGGGAGCCGCTGGGTACGCTGGCAACAAAAACAGGGTAAAGAAAGCCTATCCGATCAAAGGTTGCGTCGTGTGTGTGGCATGCATAGATAAAGTCAGTGCGGGCCCAAAACCACATCACCAGATGATTCATCCTTTTGCGGGAGTGAAAATGCGCGCGAATTAAATACAAACGCGCACATCGAAATGAATGTGTTAGGAGAGTAATTTTATCGATTACATCAACCGTTCGTGGACTGTTACGGTTTAAGTCACACTAGTGCGCCAATGGTTGTATTGTTCCTTTCAGAAAACAGGCTAACAAAATAACACTGCGAGATGTCCGTAAAGATAGACGATATCTTGATAGATAAAGCAAGCTATTGTGGATCATTCGCTACAGAGACTGTCTGGTAAAAATCTGGTAAAGTCTTGGGACAACCCAATAGTTTAATCGTAGTGACGCTGATTTTTCTATCTCAAAGTCCAGATAGGGTCTGACATACAGGACCGATATCTAAGGTCATGGTGTCAAAAAGGAACAAGAGATTAAAGCTTCCAACATTCTACAGTATGTCCAGTTTCTAATCTTTACTGGATTCGGTTCAACATTCACTTTGTATTTATCTTATTTAGAGCTGCAGTCTCAGGACTTTTAAGTCTTTAATTTCTACTTTTTCCTGGACGTTACTTACCCGACTCTAGACTCTAGTCAAGTCCTGTTCCGAAACATGGCACATCAAGAAGAGTCCTTGTCTTACCGGGTCCCATCAAGTCAGATGGATGTCTGTTTACCCTTCAATGTAGCAGTTTCTGACCATCCAATTTCTAGGATATTCTAGGCGCATTCTTTAAATCATTTGAAATACTAAAATATGCGGAAGACTTAAACAACGTTCGTGACGCAAGGATAGGTAGATGCTCTAATGAATTCTTCGCGATTGCTGAGCAGTTGTAGCGCTGAAGTGGTGCATAAATATAGGGTTCTTACCCTGGCTATCACAAAATTTGAAGATAACATTTGTTTCCCGAAGACTTCACCTTCAACTACAAGATTCAAGATCAAAGAACAAAGCAAGATTGTTCTGCAATTTCTATTAAACTTCATCAATCAAATCTCTGGAGCACCTTCAGCTATTCGTTTGAAACATCATTCATCCACTGAACAACAATCTACATCTTTATGTTCGCATTATCATAAACATTAATATTTGCCACTTCTGGTATCGTGTTGTGATCGATGCACCTTGTCCAAACTATTTCCTCCATTTTAACATTCCGAAAGTATTGCACCAGTGTACAACCACCCCACACGAGGAAAAAACCCAATCCGCATTTCTAACTCTCTTGTTGTGTTCACTCACGGCAGGTTACACGGTTCGTTTGCTTTGAAACTGAAAATGTATCCAAGATCCTGAACAGCGATAATATACGTGTACATTCCGTTTACCTAGACGCCACGTTCGGCAAGCAATTAATCCGTCAAACATTCGCCGGGGTGACCTTGGTTGCACAGAGTTGCAACAAAACGGCTACTAACGCTCCTGAGCTCCAACAGTTACTGCTGTGGCAGCATAAAAGCTGTGTGTGTGTGTAGCTAGACGCAGAGTTATTAACGCTTCAGTTTAGTGTTTCGCTATAATAAAAATGCACAAGGGTAGATCGATTGCTGTAACAAGCCTTAAAGTGGCGAAAACAATTGCGCATCAAACGGGAGCACAGACAGGTGTGGCAGGGAAATGGGACACTGACATATTTGAACGGATGTATGAAACGAAACACGCGCTCTGGGGGTTTAAGCGGATCACTGAATGATAACATCACACACAAAAAACAGCCAAACGCACACTTCAAACGAATTTATTGTGTTGAAAAACGAAGTGTAGGTTGAGGACTTTTGGGGTGCAAAATAAGGCTTTAAGTCGACGCATTGCGAATTTATGTAAAATAATAATATGTTCACGCCTCGTCTAGTTCACAAAGTAGACTTTTACTGTAATAACTGTCGCGTGGAATCACCGATCATTAAAGCTGAACCAGTCGTTTCGGTTAATAGCAATAAGTAATAAATTAAATTTTGGAAACGGTAAAATGCCACTGTTTAAAACATCAGTGCAAAACAAAAAGCGAAAATCTTTAGATTTATTTTTTGCAATTGCAATGGTACACACCCCTCAAGTGAAAATCGCTTTTCATTTGCGCCCTACGATCGTCCGCGAGTTGAATGATCGCTCGGGAGGGGGGGTGTTGCTGCACGGCACGGGTGCGCCTTTTTGGTCATTTGATTTTATGCTCAGCGGACCGTTACCGCTAACGGGAAACTGCACGTAATGAATATGGATTTTCGTTCTTTAGCCATGCTTTAGGCGACGCGTCAGTAACACCTGCACGATGCAAATATCCATAGATTGTTCGAAAGCCAGTGTGACAACTGATTTGCATCGGCTCCGGTAAAAGAAATTTACGATTTTATATTAAAATTTAGCTTTAAATAATCCTTTGCCGTCTTTAATTTCACTGAGCGCATAAGTAAATTGAGTAGAGGGAAAAATAAAGCCAAATCTAGGAAGGAATCTGCTTCAAAGCGAGAATTCTTTAGCAAGCAAGTCTTCCCTAAAGGTGGACCAAAGCACGCCAAACACTTGAGCACTCGGTGACTATGGCAACGGAATGCGGGAAGCCCGCCGTATTGTCATAACGCACAGCGATGCTTTCCACGCCAAAACGATGAAGTTATCTTCATCCGTTCGAAAAATGTCCCTATTTATCGTTTGACAAAAGGAAAAACCGCACACCTTGTTCACACACACACCCACCGTAACCATCACTGTCCTCAACTCCTCACAGGGGGAAGCAAGAAATGCAAAAATCCGAAATGGAAGGAAAAGCTATTTCCCACCAGCTTTCTTTCGCTGCCACCGGGAGCTGTTGTTGTGCACAGGAATGTCTCTCTCTCCGTTGTGTTGTTGACAGTGACAGCAATCAGAAACGGCAGAAAATGGAAGCGGAAGCGTGTGTGTGGGTGCGTATTCTTGCACCAGATAAAACATTCCATCGTGGAACGAACAACGCACAGTGGGCTAGCTTAGGCCAGAAGGATGGACATTCCTTTATCACGTGAAGTTTAATTTAAGCCTTGTATACAGGGTATTCAAGGTAAATTTGATAGTTACCAACGGAAAAAGAACATCGATTAAGGCCTCTTTCAGGCTCCCTAACCAGGAGAAAGTCCTGGAAAACCATGTCCTTAAGAAGCGTCACAAAACCGGACTTGATTTTCTCCACTTGGTCGTCCTTGGTGTTGCTTGACGATCGATTAGTGTCACGTTCCACTTCCCCCTAATCAAAATAATCCAAAGGACTAAGATCCGACGAATTATGTGGGCACACATTTGGTGAGAGGAGGAGGAGAGTAGAGGAGCACAGCGCGCTCGTTGACTGGATCAAGTAGTGTCAGACTTCAGGAGGAGATCAGGTGTTTCCTGGAGTTGACACCAGGCCATGTCTATTAGACGTGCTCTCTAGAAGCAGGCCAACAAACAAGAAGAGAAGTATCGTCTCAGTCCACATCTTATCATGAATTTTCTGTCACTTTTAAAGTACAGATGGTGATCGCTTTTTCCTATTTTGATATTAAAACATATTTTCCACATTATCACCCTATCTTTGTCCGCTCTTGGACCATCGTGCCATCAGTGTCTGCGTGTCGCTCGGAGCACACCTTGCTTGTCCCGCCAGAAATGACACAATTTCACGTTCATAGCCACGTCCTGGGACCGATAATTCCGAATTGAGAACTACGCGCGCCGGTTGCGATGGGAAGGAATGCAAATTTCCTCTTCTGCCTTTGTCAACAATGATAACGAAACGAGGAAACAACAACTTACGGAACAAGTCTTTCCGGGCCAGATTACGGGCGCAGAGTACTGAAAGTAAAAATGGAAACATAGGGAAAGGTATTAGATGAAGTACAAACATAAATTTGAGTAAATAAATATAGTTAGGAGATTAGTAGTAGTAGTTAATTGAAAATAATTGATACAAAATATCGGTAGAGCTTTTTCCATCTCATATATCTGTGAAACACAACAATAATTCCCAGATTGGTTAGATATCGTTGTGTATCTCAAAGCGGACATTGTTTTAAACATATGAACGCTTGTTTTACGTCCTGGAAAACAAATCCACGATCCAAGAAGGGTTTATTTATGATTTTTTGCTTTATTCTACGGCATTATAACATATTCTTTCTGCTACACTATTCTCAAACTCATCAAAACACAGCAAACGATTGCCCAATAGGCAAAACATGTGCTTACCGTCGTATGCACGAACCAAAAAAATAACTTCAAACGTAGCATATTTTCCAAACAGGCAAAGCAAGGAATTCGAACATTCCTCCAAGTTCGGGAGAACCCACAAATACCGTTCTGCGCCACAGCAGGAGAGCCGGACACAATCCAAAACGGCAAGAAACAAAAAAAAAACCGCTTGCCTACTCCGGTTCTCCATTCTTCTTCGATCCATTTTGTATGTGTTTGTGGATGTGCTATATACGCTCACGGGGTTAAAAGGACTTGAAGAAATCGTCATCCTCCGTTGTCCGTGCGGATACCTGAACCTGAACTGAGCCGATACCTGGAAACATGATCGCCTTCATCCGGCCCAATCGCCCATAATTACAGCGTTCGACAGCATTTTGTCTTCTGCGTGCATGTGTGTGTGTGCATGCTTGTATCGTGCGATCCCGGTTCGATGTGATGTGGTGCAAGCAACATGATCTTGTCTTGTCTTGTCTTTGACCTGGTAAGTCTTCTTATCCTAGGCCAGTGCTCGACAATCGGTTACACAATTAATGCAAGCTCGGTGCGCACTAGAGATAGGAAGCAAAGTAACAATTGAATTGATCTTTCTGAAGTATCCAAGGATCATGAACGAAGTGCGTTCCGACTACCAAATGCTCTAGAAGTCGATTACTTGAAACCGTGAGCAATATTATTCAAAGTTTTATATTATTTTGATTATTTTTGGAGTACTATTTAAGACAGAAATGAGTGCCACTGTACACACGCGTACGCGCACACACACAAGTGTAGACAAATGACATTTTTGTTGAATGGGAAAGGAACGATCATTAATGGAATGCGAATGTGTTAGGATGACCTGATGACACAATGCTAGACACTTGTTTCGTGTGTACAGCATTGATCAATTGAAGCGTCTATAATAGAGAATATAAAGAAGATAAAGCATAGTTTTTACAAAAAATCTTTATTATCTAAAATACTCACTAGTAATCCGGATCTTTTGCGTGCCATTTCGCCGCGAATACTCCAGCTTGTTCATCGTTTCTGCTGCTGTCCGGCCAGACGACGGACTGTTGTTGTTTGGCCGCTTGCACGACCGCTCGTACCCGCAAAGGATCGAACTGAATAAGCAGGCTGGTTTGGCGGACTGGATGCCTGACTCTGATTGGACTGATCTTTCTTTATTTCTCACTAACAACACAAACGCACTATCCGCATAGGCGGGCTACGAAACGATCTCGCCCCAACGACGTCGTCGACGACGGAACATTAGTGCTGGGAGGAATCCCCGAGAACACACACACACACGGGTGACACTTGGCGCTTAATGATCCACCTGAATACGTTAACTCACGTGTCGAAAACAATCGCTGCTTGCACTTTTATTATCACACCTCGACACATCGGCAGCTTTTCCTGTGCGCAAATATGCTTTTCCACTGTACCACACCACTGATTCTCCGACGTACGGGCCCCGATGATTCGCCTGCAAAAATGATAGAATCACACACCCGCAGGTTTCAGCATCACTAGGCAGCAACACAATCATCTATTATTACTATTTTTCTTCCGTCTTCCCTTTTGGAACAACACACACACACATGGAACAAACAAAAACACGACCACAATTACACATAACAATAACGCATCCACACAGCACAATCTGCTAGGGCGAAACCAATCGGTCGACTCAATTCCACCACCTCTGGGGCAGATTTATATTTCCCGGTTTTGCGTGTGTATCTATTTTCCTTCCTATCTCGCTCGCGTACTCCTTTTCTATGCACTTCCCTGACCGCGGAACAAAATATACATAATCGCGACTGACTGATCATCTCATCATCACGATCGCGAAATAAAAACGCGAACGCGAACTCACCCTCCCTTATTTGCTTGAAATTTGCCTGCGCGTTGTGACCCTTCTATCCACGGCGCGTGTTGTTTCCATCTAGCAGGCAGTGCAACAACGCACAACTACCACTGCTGTATGCTACTTATTAAAGTGGGTCCGTGCTACCACTACACCAATGCAGCACAGCAGCATTATTGGTCTGGACTGTGTGTGCTATGCTGGAGATTCCGTGTCACCCTCCTGCTAGATATGCTTTTTTTTTGTTTCGCCCCGACTCACACTTGTTGTTTGCCGAACCAATAATGATGAACGGTGGTGATGATCATCATCAATGGATCGCAAACGATGGCCCAATGCTTCTTCGCGCAATTCATTGATATTTTCCCTAACCCTGCCCGGTCCCGTGCGTATCAATTATCGCTTCAGCTCCTTTATCTTTATCCTTTACCGCCGCGCTCGTCGTTTTGAATGAGCAAAATTGAAACTAGCTTTTGAGCTACAGGGTGTATCAACCACCGGCTGAAGGAAAAGTAATGATTGTAACACAAATTTCGGTTGTTTACAATGAGTTTGGTCACTTTTTCCAGTTGAATAAATCGCTTTCTTGTGTGGCTGTTTTGCTTCTCGATAGAATTATGAAATTATTCAGGTTTTCGTAACGTTTAACTCCAGCAGAGGCAACACTGGTACAGAAAGCCCATTCGGACCGTGTGCAAGACGACTGACGGGCTACCTCCAGCTACGGTTAGAACAAAAGAAGAAAACGTATAGAACGACAGTACAGGTAAACAAAACGGGCTTACCTAGCCGTCAAAGTGACATTAGGCAACAAATTACGCCTCTCGTCTGGGGTTCAATCGTTTGCCGCCCCACAAAGGGAGACAGAAAAAAAACCGGGGCAAAAATTATTCTGCGATCGCCACAGCAATTCCGACCATCATCGCCGCGCGCACACGCACACACACACACACGCTGGTGTGTGGTAGAGCCAGGCAGAGGCAGTGTGCGCCTTCGCGCCCGGTTGCTTCGCTAATTTGCCTTGATCGTTCGCGGCGCGGTCCGCTTTGTGTATCCCTCCGCTGCCTGCTTCGCATTCTTCGTACCCGTCCGCCCGCGGGTGGTTCTTCGCTCCGGTCGTGTGGTCGTTGTCGTCGTCGTGTGGTCGACGTCTTCATGCTGTTTACGTGTAGGCGTGACGGCCGCCCAGCACACCACAGCGCGTATCTCTCTTTCACGCCCTTTCACGCAGGGCGGTGACAGAGAGGCAGAAAAAAAGAGAGAAGAAACCTCCTCCCCGTCGACGTTCCCTTGTTTCGGGTGTCCACTGGTTTTGCCTTTCCCTGAACCCCCCCCCACTTTATCGAACTTTCCTGCCACAAACCTCACCGATTCCAGCTCATCCAAACCATCAATGAGAAGCAGCATGAAGCGCATAGCTGGTGGTGGAGGATGTGCTGATGATGATGGTGGTGGCGGTGGTAGTCGAGTGTGCATGACAAGAACGAAAAGACCCCGACCCCGCCGGACCACGGGACTCGGCCTGGTCGCACTAGCGCACGCACACTTTGCCGATGCGTCGCTGCGACGTTGCTTTCGCTCTTGCGTTGTTCTGGCTGTTGCTTCGCTTATAGCGCTACGCTTTGCCCGTGTGTCCGGTGGCAACAGTGGCGGTGTGTTTGTGTACGTATTCTTGCTGAAGTAACGACGACAGCGAAGGAAAAGACTACGTCAACCGTGCGGACGAATCGGACGAGGAGAATTCCGATCATCAAGATGGTTAAGAATCGCGAACCCACAACGCATAGCAAACGCATCACATCGAAGCATCCACTGTTGGGGCCCAACCCAACACAGGGAACGGTATCGTAGACTGACTATACACCACGTAGACGATTATTCTGAACGGTGCACACTTTGATGGATGCACATCCAACTACGCGAACCACGTTTAAAGCTAGCGATGAAAGTATTGCACTTCAGCCAAATGAATGGGGGGGTACACTACACACTCTCGCATACACATACACACGGAACGCAACAACAACCCATCCCTTTTTCCGGGATGGGAGCCTCCCGCAGTGGGGTGTAAATATTTTCGCCTTGCACTATCGTTTGCAGGATGCACGCACTCACGAAGGGAAATAGCTGCACGACCCTACACTGCAACCCAACACAGAAACTCACACTCAAGAAGTGCACACGCATACGCTGCAGCACAAATAGTAATGACCGCGACGGGAAAACGAACCAACCTACTCTACGCACTTCTAACGATGGTATAAACACACACAGAACAAGTGCACTCCGTACGGAACGGTTTCTGTGGCCGCTGCGATAATCTGAAGCACGGTGCCGTGTCTCGTTCTCGCACACGCTGATCGCCGTATGCAGGTCATATGGTGGATTCGGTGTTTACCATCCATCCGTCACTGTCCGGCGCTGTCGTACGTTCAGCTGTCACATGATACGGTTACAGTGCCGAGTTGACTACCTTCTGTACCGTTTTCCTGGAGTGAAGCGGCTCAAATAAATTTCATTCATTATTCGATTTAATCACTGATCAAACAATTTAAGCGCCTAATTTTCCCTTTTTGTTATTTTAATTGTTATTTCGCTACCATTAAATGTAATTTAGAAAAATAAACACTTTGATAAATGATTTAATCTTGCACCCAGAAGAAGGATGCAGCAGGAATAAGAAGATCAACGCGCGAAAAAAACCGCTTGCATTTCTGTAACCTACCCGCTAGCAAAACAAATCTTATCTACAGCAGCTTTCCTCTCTGTGTTCAATAATGGCTATAAACTTAAAGTTGAGTTCGAAGGATGTTAAAAGCAGCCTTAAAACCTCGATCAACCTACAGTACATTCCTGCGTCGATCGGTGGTGATGGACCGGCTAATCTGGAGCAGTTTTTCACACCTTACACCGAAACACAACCAGATGGAAGTAGGTTTTTGGTTACAAACAGCCATTTGTTTGTACACACATATTATAAATGCCTTTTCGCTCTATTCCAGCTCTACGCAATGCACTCCGAGGATATCCGCTCCAGGGCAAGGTAACGACACTTCCGAAAGGTTATACGGGCGTGATGTTTCAGGAAACGAAAAAACCTCTCTCAGCCGACGATGACCGAACGCTTACATTTGCTGGTGCTTTTCGGGAACTCACGTACTGGAACTACGATCGAAATCCGTCCCGGAATGATCCACTAGCTAAGGCGCTTACCTGGCTACAGCTGTCGGAAGTTTTGCATGCTGATGCGGAAGAGCAGATAGAAGTGAAACAAGAATAGGCAATTGGAACCAACAGTGACCAGTACAAGATGCGTGTGTTGTAATATATCTCTATTTATTTTCAAATTTGTCTCGTATTGGGTGTGTACATCCAACGGAAAAAGAATGCTAAAATTAAACGACTTTATTACACCGATCCATCTCATCTCTATTTTATCTTGTATGTATTGTTTATACATAGTGATCGCTTTTGTTGCTTAGTAATTGTTTCATTTTTTTGTTGTAATATAGAAAAAAAAATTCTTAAAAGCTAAGACTCCTCGTCCCGGCCCGTGAATCTTGAGATCCTCCCCGACGGGACCGTTACGCCGCGTTCTTTGGCGGCGGTCGGTAAATACCCACAACTACCGCGTGGTCTCGCTCGTACGGTTCGAGCGTAATCTGTTCCTGAGGTTTTAGCTTTTCCGATTGCAGTTTCTTCACCTCGGCAGCAAACACCGCTTCCGGCACGGCTGTCGAATCGATACAGGATGCCTTAATTGAAATGACAAAGTGGCCACCGTTCTTGAGGAAATTATGCGCATTCAGTGCTACGATACGGGCCTGATCCGGCTGGGCAACGTCGGCAAATACAGTGTCGACTAGCCCGACCAACATGCGGTACTTGTGGGGATGACGAGCGTCTTCGATGATAGGAATAATGTTGGTACGTTTTTTCGCTACGTTGAGCAGATCACGGCCGGAACGGTGTGAGAATTCGACAGCATATACCAGCCCTTCCGGGCCGACGACATCGGATACGTGCGAGACCGTTGTGCCGGAAGCAGCACCAAGGTACAGCACTTTAGAGCCGGGTGGCATGTGAATTTTGTCTACACCACCCAGCACGGCGGCGGCCAACTTTGAACGGAATGGATTCCAGACACGGTACTCCTTCTTATCGCCATCGGTCTATTTAAGCGGGGAAGAAAACGGATAACAAGAACACATATTATGGATCGCAGATCAAAAAGCGGCGTGGAAACGGACAGCGCTATAGAGCTTCAGTAAGCAGGTTCTACGAAGCACGCACCAGTGAAAAGGTATGCCTCGGGCTCCGCTATCCACAGGCGGTGCGCCTCCGTTGGCTACATATTGCCAATTCAATACCCCTGTGCGCGTCATCATCTCTAAGCTACTCCCATACAAACACACCCACGGGTCGGGTCGGGTGGCGCTCACTTACCTCGACCGAAATTCGCTTTTCTCCGTAGACTTCCGATCCGGGCACAAGGTTCAGCGTAACCAGCGCGTCTTCCTTTCCACGCGCAATGAAAATACCCTCGTGACGATGCGGCTCGATGATGACGGTTTTGCCTCCCTTGAAGCCACCACGTCCACCTCCACCTCCCCGACCACCACGACCGCCGCGACCTCCTGGGCCACCACGGCCTCCACCACCTCGTCCACCGAAACCACGACCACCGCCTCCACCGCGGCCACCACGGTCACCAACTCCTCCTCGGCCACGTCCACCTCCGAATCCACCCCGTCCGCCACGGTCTCCACCGAATCCACCCCGTCCGCCACGGTCTCCACCACCTCGTCCGCCACGATCTCCACCACCTCGTCCGCCACCACCACGGTCTCCGCCACCACGTCCACCACCGCGGGGAGAAAATCCTATCGAGGAACACAAGAAGCGAGGTTAGGAAAAGAAATCTTGGCTGAATGGAACTTCCATCAAACACAAATCAAAACAAACGATGGTAAACCAATCGATTGTGCTATTTAAAAGTTATTTGCGATGGAAAAAGGTTCAAAGGTACAAACAACGTAAGGCATTCGCAGACGCCGGCCACGAGAAACAGCGAGGCACGCTGCTGCTATCATCTATTACATACCTGGTCTACCCATGATTGTTTAACTATATAGCAAGCACCTCTCCAAAAAGTCTACAAATACTACACAGCGTTCACTTGTATCTTTGGTTCAAGATAACGCACAAACTTATAACTTTTTGAAAGAGTTTTTATAAGAAATTTAGTTAAATTTCTTCTATCGTACAGCACCACGCCGTACCAGACTCAAAAACACGTGCGTTTACCCTTGCGATGCCGATGATGCTTGGACGTCAAACACCAGAACAGCAGGCAGCTGCCATGTGTGACATGTAAACGATCAGTAAACCTCGGTCGGTCGCCTGGCTGACAAACACAAATGCAAACTCCAAGTAAATTAGTTGGACTTTGTGGAAGAGTTTTTAAGAAGTTCTGTGCTCTATTTAACGTTTGTTATATTGCGTTTCTACAGCAATTTCAGTACTGAAGAAGGTTAATAAAAATTTGCATTCTTCATGCTGCTGTTTGGACAGCAAAACGATACTTTCTGCAATGGTGACAACCGGTACCATTCTTTCCTAGACACCCTGTACCAACGCTGCTTCTGGCGTGTTGCTAATGTTTTGAAAAAAAGCAGCAGCAAATTATTATTCATCGGAACACGGAACTAGGAAACCACGAAACGTACGATCGCAAACAGGACCGCTTCAAACACCGTCAAACAGTTAGTGTATCAAAGAGAATGGTTACAATAGGAGAGGCGTTCACGCCGACGGAAGGGATAATTTACTCCGCGTCGGATGTAAAGCTGAAGATGGGCCTTAATTTGATCCCTTCGCCGGGAATGTTGCATTTGACCGAAAGGTAAACAGGAACACGATTAGCTTTAGTGAACACACAGCTTACACCTGATCATTTCTTACCGTCAGCTCGTGCATTTGGAGCTGTGAGGAAAGGAATGCGAGCATCAGCATTCCATGGCCCCGAGTCGGGGCACACGCCATTTCGTCGGTACCGGGCGAAGGCATCTTCCTGATGGTGGATGTAAACATTGTTTGGCCCGGTTTCTACACTGGATACCCGGAGAATAATGGTGACGCGCATCCGGAAGAGCTGGGCGAAGAGAATGACGAGGGGCACGATTCGGAGATATCGGATGGGGCAATTACGGAAATGTGGCTCCAGCCGGCAAGCAGAGAGATTGTGGATCAAATTTTCAGTGCCATGCGTGAGTGTCAGATTTTGAATCCGGGCTCGGATGTGAGCGAAGACGAAGACTACATGGAAGCGGAAGAGGACGAGCTGGAGGAGGTTGAGGATATGCGGAATCTGCAGCTGGATGGTGAGTGTCTTCCGGTGCTGGTGCGTATTTTGCAAACATTCACACGTTCCGCTTGTTTTTTTTTTTGTAGATGAGGATAAATTCGCCGACGCTGAAGAATAACCATGCGAACGGATCGGCAGAATGACACCACGCTCTGTGTATTAAACGAATCTTATTACTAGAATGGAATGGCTAGATGCAGGACGTGTCGGCATTTGGTGTAAAAGCCCTGCAGCAAAAGATAGATGAAAAAGAAAGCGAAAAACAAACACACCGCTCGCTTACGCCTCTGTTCGAGTTGCCATTTTTTGGATCATCATCGCGAGTCGTGTCTCTACCTTACTATTATTACACATTCTAAGCCAGAGATGCTCTGAGCACGCTATACTAGAATTATACGGTTTTGCTAAAATCATGTTGGTGATAAGTTGAATTAAAGAAGGTAACAAAAATCATATCCTTATATGGGTGGATAGTTTCCAACGTGTGTACTTGTTTTTTATTTTCTGTATGTGCATAATGCATCCATGGGAAAATGTTCCGATCGAAACTGCATTTCCGATCAACGATCGGAAACAATGTTACTTTTTGGCGAAAAATGATTGGCAACGCTGTTTTGTTTCTTTCCCTCTCTTTCACACACATACACATTCTCTCGCTCCCGATCTGTCATGGGTGCATCTCCCAAATGTCGTTTGACGTTCAAATTCGCGCCAAATAGGCGTTGGAAAGATCATCTCTTGTCTGGTAGACGGTAAACAGAAAGCGAAACGATCTACGAGCACACAAAGCATGGCCTCCTCCGGTGATAACAAAGTGTTGCATCAACTAATTCAAAAACTAGGCCTAGCCAATTATGATTCCCTTGCACCGTAAGTACTGCCACTACATATTCGCGCACTGGCCAATGGTTTCCTACATTCGCTTTTTGTTTCCTGCGTGCAGTAAAGCGACCGAACTACAACGACTGCTTGCGATCCGTTCGTCCAGTGGCGGTGGTGCGGTGGCCAATATCGGTGACTACGCCAAAGCAACCCTCTGCATCGATCTCGCTTCCAGCCTGCTCGGTTTACCGTTCGACAATGACACCGCACTGAAACTGTCTGGTCTTAAGAAACCATCCTACGCCAACGGGCGCCGTACGTTGGAGAAAATTTTGGACATAAACAAAACGCTCGGTATAGGTGAGATTTGCGTACAGACCGGGCTGAGCCAGGTGCAGAAAGAAGCGGCCACGTTGTTGGAAGCGTACAAACGTTACGCCGGCGATCAGGGAGGCGTAACTGATTTCACACACCCACAGTATGCAACGATGGCCGTGTTTCAGGCCTGCAAACGCCAGAAGATAAAACCACCGAAGACGAAGCTTGTCCCGTTGAGTCATCTCAAGCCGGCCCAGTGGACTATGTTGGAGAAGAATTGGGACAAATTTTTGTCCGCTGTACCCGTAAATACGAAACAGCTGGCAGAGAAGAAACAGGACGCGACCGAGGATAGTAGTAGTAGGGAGAAGGCACAGGAAACCGGCAGCAGCAGTAGTAGTGGAGCCGGACGGAAACATCCAAGCCCGGAAAAGCTCGAACCGTACCAGAACTGGAAGAAGCGAATGTTGGAAAAAGCGTACCGGGAGTTGGAGCAGCTACGAGGCAGTGGGTAGATTGTGGGCCGTATTACCGTAGACCACATTCCGCCCGTATGATATTTAGAGCTTAAGCGAGAGAGTTGTTTTTGTACGTTACTTTAGTGTTACGCAGGTGCCAATACGCTAAGAAGAGATTTTATTTTAGTCCTCTCTACCATATTATGATCGTGTAAGTCGCATATTATCTTTTAACAAAAAAAAAAAAGTACTACAGTTAGTCTATTATTATGTTTATCTGTAGAACCTTGGCTAAAATCCGAGATCGGAATCACCCACATATTAAATGCTTCTACTACAAAAGAAATAGATTAAGAGCCTCGCAAATGCAATGTGTCCCTGGGGATGACGACATCAGCCATCAATGCCAATAGGACCCCAAAACTCCAGAAAGATCATGTGATGATAAGCCACCCAAAATCACCCAGTAGTAAAAGGTGCCTAATACTCACACGTGTAACTGTTTTTCTATCGTAATTTTCTTGTTATGGAACTGTTCCACAAAACCGTTTCGGATTGCACACTAATGCTACGTTTGCCTTAGCTATTCCGATACTGAAAATAGTACAAAAAGAAAGAGAACCCAACCCCCCATAGCGTTATTTACTTCCTATCAAAAATGTATTCGCGCCATGCAGAGAGAATTAGAGATACTAAACAAAGAACGTAATAATATATATAAGAAGGTGTGTGTGTTTTGTTTTGTTTTCTTTGCAATATTATTATTTATACTTCACATAACGGAAAGTACGGCGAGACTTTTTTTCTCGCCAGGGACCACAAAAAATCGTTCAGTTCGCATCAAAAACCGGTTCAAAGTTAACGCTAAGTTAAGTTAAGTTAAGAAAGAATAAGAAAAATGTGTTTTTTTAATCAAATGAGAACGCAAAGAGAACGCGCGTTGACGAATTGATAGTGTTTCTCCTTTTAGCGAACGTCAGAGGCACCGGACCAGATAAGACAGGTTGTGTTTGCTACCCCACATCACCATTGCTAACATATGTACAGTTCATTTCTCGCAATACGCAAACACAAAAGCAAAAGTAGAGGAAGAATCCTTCTGCTGACATCGTTTCTTTATCCAATATGCATTTGCGTACTTACTATAAACAATTCTGTCGGTCTACCGTGGCTCTGCGTTTTCTCTCTCCCTCTCTCTTTCTCTCTCTCGTATGCCTCCTTGTGGCAGAATAGTTTTAAAAAATGAAAGGGAAACAATCAGTAGCTCCATTATTAGTTTGGTGAAAGAATGTTAGTATTGCCATCGGGTCACACAATACTATAGAGAAACCGATCGAATAATGCCAAAAAGGAAATTGAACTTGTAACTGAGCGTTTTTCTCGGGATAAATCGGCAAAAAAAAACAACAAAGAGTAAATAAAAATCATCTTACGAGTTCGGGGGAATATTGTACAACACGTTCTTCATTTGGAATAAATATGTACAGTTCATTTCTCGCAATACGCAAACACAAAAGCAAAAGTAGAGGAAGAATCCTTCTGCTGACATCGTTTCTTTATCCAATATGCATTTGCGTACTTACTATAAACAATTCTGTCGGTCTACCGTGGCTCTGCGTTTTCTCTCTCCCTCTCTCTCTCTCGTATGCCTCCTTGTGGCAGAATAGTTTAAATAAATGAAAGGGAAACAATCAGTAGCTCCATTATTAGTTTGGTGAAAGAATGTTAGTATTACCATCGGGTCACACAATACTATAGAGAAACCGATCGAATAATGCCAAAAAGGAAATTGAACTTGTAACTGAGCGTTTTTCTCGGGATAAATCGGCAAAAAAAAACAACAAAGAGTAAATAAAAATCATCTTACGAGTTCGGGGGAATATTGTACAACACGTTCTTCATTTGGAATAAATGGTAATTATGTGGTGCTCTTCTCTTTATGCCTTATCATGTACACACACACTCGCGCACTTGCTATCCACTTCACTGTCTTCTTCTTTTTCTGTTTTTCTGTTCTGTCACTCGTTAAATCCTTCGTCTGTGGTCTATGCACTTTTAAGGCCTTTACCCATGAAGCATATGGCTTTTAGAGCATTGGATGCATATTTTTTCGCGTCTAAAAAGAAACAAAACTGGCTTGTGGCAAATGATGATAAGAGTTTTCTCCAAACAAAAGGCTAAAAAAGGTGAAAATCGCAAATAACAAACTTCTATAGTGTCTCTGGGCTGGTGTTCTTCAGCACATAAAGCAAGCATCCTTATATGTGTTTCAAATAAATGCATATTTTGAAAACACACTGTTGTTCCCACAATCCGTAAGATTGTTTTTGCCATGTGGACGCTTGTGTTATGATTTGGAAAATCACTACGATAGCACCGAACACATAAAAGGAAAGTAAGTAAAGTTAAAAGAAAGCAAGTCCTAGTTAATAGCGAGCGTGTTTTTCTCTGTGTGTGTACGTGTACGTGTCCTACATAACTCTAGCCAACATTTCCATTCTTCTCTGTTCTATCTGTTTTTACTGTGTGGATTTTACTTCCTGGTGTCCTTTTTTTCTCTTCAATTAACTCTTCAATTGTTTCCTCTTTTGCTCCCCATTCTATGATAAAGATGAATAGTCTGCAAATATTTTGTTATCACTATAATAATGATGCGACACATCTGGGCCTCGCTCCCTCTCCCTATCGTTTGCCTGGTCACACAATTGCTGGTTCGTTTCCAGTAGTCACCTCACAACTTTGCACTTAATTGTAGCTCTCTAACAGACTGTATCCTTAAACATGACCGCCTAGCAACTTTCATTCGCTTCGCTTTTAATCTATCCAAAGCTTTCACGCGGGCTTACTTTAAATTGCATCAAGGCGCGGCACGCTAACACACACCTGTTGCTTAATTAGTTGTTTTTTGTTTTCGCTATCGTTCTAATAATTGCTCCCACCTGTCTCTCTACCATCAACTGACCCAAATACACGCTCGCTTGCCGGCCTTTTTCCTCCCTAGATTAATATGCTCTCCCTTTTATATGCGAGCGCCTTTAGTAACATCAATCTTTACGCAACTTGCCTCCTTTTACAACACACTTGCCATGTGAGGTGTGTGTGAGTGTGTCCACAGCATCCCACACACACACACACGCACGCACGCACACAACAGGTGCACCCACACTATAGCCGGGTTCCGATATTAAACAATCAACCCCCCTTCTCTTCCTTGCTTTCGTTTCTTCACTACTAATAGCTAATCGGTATCGGTATCCGTTGTTAGATGTCTGTGTGTTTGTATATATATAATGTTGTATATATAAAAGAGTTCTTTTTGATAATAAAAAGGAAGAGAAAATAATAAAAAAAAACGCACACTGCAGGATGGGAGTTCGCAACAACGACGACGGCGACGAAAGCGCGCGTGTGGCGAATCAACCTTCCCGCTTGATATTTGTTGGCGTTTCCGCCAGGCCCTTCACTTTCAGTCGGTCGGCGGTTTTGAGAAAGGTCGGTAGCTGCTCCTGCGACACATTCACCTCGCCCGCGTACATAAACTCGAGAATCGCCTGCAGATGGTTGTAGGACACGTCTTTCAGGATGATGATGGGATGCTTCGAAGGGTTTTCCTGAAAAACAAATAAAAAAAACACGAAACGTTTTGAATAGTGGTGGTGGTGGTGTCTTATTCGGAGACGGAGATTAGCAACAAAACACGGTACCTCTAGCAGAGATTTGAAATATGGACTACAAGCCGATAGGACCATCTTGTGAGCTTTGCATGTCTGTCCTTCGCAGGCGAGCGTTACCTATATCGGTGTGAAAAAGACGCACAAAACAAAGCCAATTATTAAGTGTAACGTTTAAGTGGACAGCGGAATTGCTTTCTCCTTACATCTGTAAAGCTTTTTTCGTTTCGTAGATGACGGAACGATGTCACCATGTTCGTCTGGAAGTCATTCCACTTTAGGAAGTACTGTTGTTGATCTGCCATTTTCCGGTTGCTTTGATGGTGATCTAAAGGAAAAAATCCAACAACTGAAGTAACCGAACGGTGAACGGAAACCGAACGAAGGCGCACCACACACACAAACAGTTGTTTTTATTTTAATCTGAAAAAGAAAATTTTATAATGTTATTCGTTTTCAACATTAAACTGAAATTAAATTATATAAAAACATATTTTTTCCATCATAATATATAATAATAACGAAATAATTGCACATACACACAAAAAAATGCATTACCCTACCAAAAGGTTTTCTTTTTTTTATGATTTTTGCGCAATTTTATAATGCCATGAATAAAATGGTCGTTTCCATCCATTTGGCAACAACGAAAACAACAACAACAGGCGCCTCGGGGGGTTCCTCTTCCAATCATTCGATGTGTGGTTTGACCTCGTTTTGAACCGAGATTTGGTGTGGAAGGAGAGAGGGCCAAATTAATGGAGGGGCGGCTCTGGCCACAGCATAGATCGTAGAGAAGGGAGGGCGTTCGATGTTTTTGCCATTTCTTGTCGCTCTATCTAAAGGAGCATTTATTTTACAGAAAATGATTAGAATTCTGTGCATCTTGTTGGTAGCTTCTTCTAAACAAGAGCGAACATTGGGCAGGCAATGCAAGTAAACTCCATAGTAAAAAATTGCATTTCATAGCAAAGAAAAGCAACAAAAAGAACCAGTAGAGAAGAATTAGAAAGGCTAGATAGATTTTAAACCTTTTCCGGTTTCTTCTGGGCCTTCTACAACAAATTGGGGCACTCCGATCCGATCCGAACCAGTCGCCGCCATTATAAACCATCTCGCGCATCGTCTCATATTGTCGTTTCTGGCCTGCCTGAATCTCTTTCTCTCTACATCTTCCATACATTTATCCGTTTTTGTTTTGCTTCGTTCTTGACGCGGGTCGTGCTTCATCCGACAGTTGCGGGGTACATAGCGTGGCCATTTTTCCTATTATTTCGCACCTACAAAATTAGACAGAGCGCGCACATGGATACCGTTTTTCGCTTCCTATATCGGTTGGCCCCATTTTCTAATCAAGATGAGAAGTAGGAAGGCCTATGAGATGGTTTGTTATAACCAAATGTAAACGGAAAATATCAATTTACAGTAATATTACACCTTCTTTCGACTAATTAGACAGAACATAATGCACAACAAGTGCACACGTCTATTGGCCATTGTTTCTGCCTATTATATCGTTCACTTCCATGAGAGCCACACACAAACACATCGGTGCAATATTAAACCGCAGAAATATCCCTTTCTTTACCTTCGCAACCGGAACAGAACAGAATTTGCCTGCCTACTTTGATTCGCAATCGATTGCTCGACGGTAGAACGACGGACACTGAGAAAACCATGCTTTACGGCGCGCACAGCCAGCAACTCAAAGCAGAACGATGGATTGCATTCGGTGGAAAATAATAAACCACACGGCGGCAAGAAAACATCCTTCGGTGTGCGCGCAATAGTTTACGACCAAGAAGAACACCACACACCGGGTCTCCCAACTCCCCGCGGAACAAACAAAGCAAAGCCCGAAAGAGTTTTTCGCCAACCTAGTGTAGCCCTATAGCAGAGAGAGAGAGAAGGAGCCTTAGAGGTTCTGCTACAGTGCAAAATACATTTTCCCACCATCCGATTTTTCACCCCGCCATTAGTTCTTCAGCTCTCTCAAAAACACACAATACAGGGTGTGCTATATCTAGCCGTGACTGCCTTTTTTTATTAAATTCTGTGGCTGCCGATCTGGTCTTTTAAATTCCTACAAATCGTGTAGAAAGTTTCGTCTTTTGCAATTTTTTTTAGACTTTCTCGGCATATGTTGGCCTTTAATTGTTCAAGAGCAGTTGCTTCAAACGCTCGTCACTCAATAGCGCCAAAGACGGACAGCCGGAAGCTGAAGGAATCGGTATTAAATCTTATCCGGACCGGTATGCCAAATGATTCCGAAGTTAGCAACTCCATAAAATGGGAAATGTGCTTTATTATCGGTCATGTTAAATGTGTTTCAAAACTCTCCTACAACATCAATAAACTCGACGATACACCCTGTAGATGTGTGTTTTTGTTCCATCGCCAAGTACGCACCGACTGATCCGATGTATTCGGCAACCCGTGTCGTGGTGCATGCAATGTGGTGACGGCAGACGCTTGAAAAAATAGAGACCCTAACTTAGCAGGCTGGGATGATGAGATGAAGAAGACGATCGAGTCACCTAATGGCACTGTTGTGAGTGTGTGCATGTGTGTGCCTTTGTAGGTTATGTTACACGCGTTTGTTGTACTTCTTTTTTTGTCTCGCTGCTGCATGAATGACATTGGCGAACCGACGGCGGATGCATCCACCGTTCCGTTAATATTAAGCGTGCCACCACCGCATTTGTCTCTCACGGAACATCTGCTGTCTGTGTATGGGTCTTTGCGTATGCACACCTACACACCACCATCGCTACAGACGGCGGTTGGAATTGGTATGGGGCATTGTGTAATTTCATTGCATTTGTTTCGTTGCCACAAGGGTTGTTGTTGTTTGTTGCTGGTCTAGCTGGTAATAGAGAAACGGCGAGCCTTTTCGACTGCACCGAACACACCCGAAGGCGACAAACGCGCCCCGAAACATGAGAAAGGAAATGCTGCACTAACTGTAGGCGTGTGCGTGTGTATGTGTGAGTCGTGAATTGAAAGCACCACACATATCCAAGGTCCTTTGGGTTGCGTTTTTTCGATTTTCTTGTCTATTTCGTTTCCTTCCAACATGGAGGAGCGCCCGCAGCAACACCGCGCGCTCGGCGGATCACTTTTCTGCGCGACCATGGACGGTATGGGATCGTGCGACAAGGTCCAAACATTCATATTATTGCAATCGTCATTTTCCTGCGTACAACAAAAAAAGACGCACTTAAAACGATGTCTTTTTTTATACATTTTTAGTGGACAAAATAAGCGCGTGATGGCGATAATTTAGCATTTCGCTTGATTGTTCCAAGGAAAAGAAACACACTTTCTCTCTTTCTCTCTGGCGCACGCTCTCGCAAATTGAACAAGGAGGCCACACTGTCAAGTGAATGATGATGGCTGCTGTCGCCGTTGCACAAACATAAAGTAAACAGCCTTCTTTGATTGTCCCTGTGTTTTTTTTTTCACGGAACTGCAAAACGCATTTTTGGAGAATTTATCAAACAAGGCATCGTTGCGCGTCGGAAGAAAACGTTTTCCTATACAAGGCAAAAATTGAATGCAAATTAGACCGTTTGACGGAGAGTACTAATGCCGGTTTACAAACTAATAGTTTCGATTGTTCTTCTCACGAGAAATGGTCGCCAATTAGTCCCACACAGCAAACAGCCCAAAACTGACTCACACACTGCTGGAACGACGATTTCTTACTTTCACACGCGTTGTTACCCCGTTGTTTGACGCTTTTGACGCGTTGTACTTCACTGCACTTCACAGGCCGTGAATAGAAACTAACACACCAATATCACCTGCGGGTTCGCTCGTCCGCTTCGCTTCCCACCCCGAAATTTCACTAGAATCGCTTATCTTTTGGATGCTCCCTCTCACCTCTCGTGTTGTATTGTACGAATTATACAACTCTAGGACACACACATGCACACAGCAAAAACTTGGGTCTCGCAAAACTTCAAGGCTAAAATAAACCAGACAAAACCCTTTCCTTCTCCGAACGTTTGTAGGCACGCTTGGAAATTATTCCGAAATTCAGCGAAACTCCGCTCACTACGTCCACGTACAGCGTTTTTTCTTGTTCCTACGTCCGAGTTTTCCTCCACAGCGAGACGCGCTTTTACCGTTTGGAGTCTTTTTCTAATCCTTTTCTTGTCACACGACCTATGGGAATAATGCCGTCACTACCTACACCACACCATACCGTACTGCCTCTACTCCACGCACAACGCTACCGCTACAGCAGAGTCAGAACTGTGATTTCGCCGTACTCCAAATGTTTACGATGATGTTTGCTCCTTCCCTATACCAAAGGCGCTTACTTCCTAATCTAGGCAGAAGTGGAAAACTAACCTTTTGAACGAATAATTAATGCGCTTCGTTTCGCGAACTGCACTCTTCGTTTGCGAACCGCCGTTTTGTTTTGGCACAGAAACCTAATGGAACGGGAGAAGATCGAAAACACAGGGCTCGCCGAAAAGAGAAATGCAAAATGGAGTCGTTGCGCCGATTGCACACTGGTACTGGCAAACGGCCATTCGTGGAGAGAGTTAAATGTCATGAAATAAAACAATTTTTGAATCATTATTTCTGCACATGTTTTTTTTTATTGTTGATTTGGTGAGTTATTGAGCCAGTGTTCATTAAATTCGTTCGCGTTCAGCTACGACGATCTACGTTGAAATTAAAATACTTTACCGGAAATCAACTGTCAATGTTTTGGAATTCAGCACTTCATTTAAAAATGTCGTTACGGGACTGCTGCATCCTGATTGGGGGAAGCAGAGTTAAAATATCACGCCCAAAGCAATAGCCCAATAAAATTTTTTTAAGGAGAAACATCTTTAAAATACACCCTCTGCATCCCGGCGTACAAAAAAGATACTTAATTTATTACAAAGTCCCTTGTGCGTTGCCTGCTATCTTTTGTCCAAGTCGCAACGTTCGTGCTGGATTGCTGCAGCAAGCAAAGAAAATTCTACGAAAGGAAATCAATTGTCATTCGAAGTTGGCGGCCAGCCTCTGTGCACACGCATTGTTCGTGACGGAAAATTTCGATCGCAGTAGCCGAAGAAACTTAAAACGCGGACACATTCCGTATTTCACGAAGCTGCTGCTCATCATAGCAACCATCTGCTGTACTCTACGGATATTTGGAATTTGGGTGTAAGTTTCAATCATGCAGCAAAATTGTTAGCAGCTCAAGTAGTCTGATGCAATCTGCAATCTGTTCATCTGCAGGTCTTACTGGAATCGGCAACATCTAAGTCCAAAAGCGTCATCATAATGATATCGTCGGCAGCTCGTATGACCTCAGTTACACGTAACTTGGTAAGTACCGAAAAAGGGTGGCTGTTTTACCATTTTCTTTACTGTGTTCGTTTTGTATCACATTATAGATGCTCAGTGTAGCCAATGCACACATCCGCCCATCATGCAGCACCATTTGCATGCCAAACCATATGCTTGCTGGGCAGAAGGACAATTCTGCAGCTATGTTGCCCCAGGTTCGCTCATTCCAGTCTTCCACGGTTCGTCGTGATATTGATTCTGCTGCCAAGTTTATCGGTGCTGGTGCTGCCACGGTAGGAGTTGCCGGATCGGGTAAGTACTGCAGGTGTGAAGTTGGAAAAGGATTGCTTGCGTTACTATCTTATTACTTTTTCCTTAAAACTATCAGGTGCCGGTATCGGGACAGTGTTTGGATCACTGATTGTAGGATATGCTCGAAACCCGTCTCTAAAGCAGCAGCTATTTTCCTACGCCATCCTAGGGTTCGCCCTTTCCGAAGCCATGGGTCTATTTTGCCTTATGATGGCTTTCCTACTGTTGTTTGCATTCTAATCCATAGTTCTGCATCTCACTATCGTATGCATTCACGCAATGTGAAACTTCTCGTAGCAGCAAACATCCCTGATACCGGAATTCATGCACAAGGAAGTCTTAATCTTCCCCCTGGAAGTGTGAGGGCTTTGGTGTGTTTGGAAATACATCATAATGAAGAGTAAGAACATACGCTTTGTATCACGAATATTGATGTAATGAAATAAACGATATCACGGGGAAAATATATGGAAATAAGTTGTTTAATTCATGATGGAACGACTTAATGTGTCAGAACTGAGCTAGTAATTATTGAGTTAACTGGATTGCTTATTTTTTTGGCGTAATTCCGCTACATCTCCTTGAGCGAATCTGCATGGGAAAACGATTGAAATCATCCAAAGGTTTCCATATTTTGCATCTTGTTCATTGCAATTTCTTGCCAACTGCCCGTCGATATGAATTTCCTTTTAAAATTTACTTGAAAACATATTCCATACGTTTTCTTGCTTTGAAATATACACACAAACAACAACAAATTTGACAGCCAGCATTTTCTGGTCCCAGCGGATAGCGAACGATAAAACATCTCGGAGAGATTTTTTCGTTCCGTGTTGCAAGCAAAGCAACTGTTTAACCCCATTACGGCGGTGTTATTTTCACGTTAGTACATCTTCCGAACTGCAACATCGAGCCCCACTCAGCTTCTTTGTGTGGGAATCGTCACTGTGGGCTGTTAAAGCATTCCCAATCGTACGGTTGCAAAAGCCGGCTTTTTGTGTTCCAGCTCTCTAGCATATCTCAACGTCGGTGGCATGGCGGCGGATGAAGCACAACTAATCTACGAGTTGCGAAATGTTGGGTGAGCTTTTGCAGAAAACGATGAGTAATCCAGTTCACCGAAACTAACATAATCCTGCTTCGAATGGTTTCAGGTACGATGGGCCGTTCCTCGATCAAAACTATGCGTCGACGGCAATTTTTGCCGGTCCGCAGAGTGGCGAGTTTCAGGACGCTGTTATTTGGCTGACGGAGGAAATAAGGGTGCTGGGAAAGCTGGATGAACGTGTTGGCAAAAGTGAGGATGCCAATTCGTTCGTGTTGGAGCTGTCGGCGTTCCTGAAAGAGCTTACCTGTCCGTACTCGAGCCTAACGTCCGGCCACGTATCGGATCGGTTGCAAACGCTCGAATCGAAGCTACTGCTGCTCGACTATCTGATTAATGAACTGATGGCATTTAAAATGCTCGAGTCACTGAAACCGAAGGAAAAATCGAACGTCATTACGCTGCACGAATCGCCAACCGCTGCCGCACTGAAGGACATCTGCATTACGCTTGGGATGGGAAAACCACCCAACAACGTACCACCGAAAGCACTGTTCGAGCGGATCAATTCGAGTTTAGATGAAACGATTCGCAAGGCCGGTGAAAACCGGCTCAGCAAACCGTTGTTCAATCCGAAGGAACGGTTGACGGTGGAACAATGGGCCAAGCTTGAAAAGTTGCAGAAAGATCTGGACAATGAGTATGATTTGCGGCGAAAGATGCTGCTAACACGGCTGGATGTAACGATCCAAAGCTTCAAATGGTCGAATCGCGTTAAGGACAAGGAACCGATCATTGCGGAACGGTATGCCGAGAAACGAAAGGCATTAGATGGGTTGGAGGTAGGTGGCCGAGATACAGACATTGCGGCGTTGCTAGCGGCCCGTGAAACCCTTGCCATCATCGAGAAGACGAGCAGTGCGTCCGTGCGAAAGAACACAAAGAGCAAGATACAGCGTCATATTATTGGGCGAGTGCCGGATCGGGGTGGACGGGCGTACGAACACAATCCACCACCGTTGGAAATGCCGTCCTGGCAAACGCAGCGAAATGCTGGTGGCGGTGGGGGTGGCCGAGGAGGTTTCGGTGGTGGCAGGGTATGTAGAAACATTACATTTAATTTAAAAGCAATTGAGCTTTCCATTAGCCGATCCCTTCTTATTGTAAAATATATCTTCCTAAAATCTGTTATAACTCTTTCCTAAATTGTCTGTGCTTTTCTAAGGATATTGCTGTGAGTGGAAAAAAGGTTGTGAATTGCTGGGAAAGGTAATAAATAATAAAGTTTTCTTCTTATTTGCAGGGTGGCGGCAGAGGTGGTGGTTCCGGTGGTGGAGGATTCCAGCAGCAGCAAGGCAGCTACAACAACAACAAGGGCTACAATCAGGGCGGTGGAGGCGGACAAAGCTATCACCAAGGCGGCCGAGGTGGATACAGCCATGGTGGTGGGGGTAGCAATGCCGGAAATGGCAGTGTTGGCGCTGGAGTTGCTGGAGGTTTCCATCAGGGAGGTGGTGGTGGTGGTGGTGGTGGCCATAACCAAAATCGAGGAAGTCGCGTGCAGGGTGGATGGTCACAACCTCAACAAGGTATTTTTCTAAAATGAACTTTCGTGAAGTGGTTCTAAACACTTAAACATTACAGATTACAACCACAGCGGTTACGGATCAGGCTCGGGACGTAGTAGCTACAGCGGCAACAGCGATCAGTACAGTAACCATTCTGGCAGCAGTCGTGCCAGTTACAATGACCATCATCGTGGTGGCGGTGGCAGTTACAGTGACCGAGGGTATGGAGGCGACCGTGGTGGTTATGGCGGTGATCGTGGCGGAGGTTATGGTGGTGACCGGGGAGGTAGTGCTGGATATGGTGACAACCGTAACAACTACGATAACGAGTACAATAGCCGAGGTGGTGGCCGTGGGGGTGGTGGTCGTTCAAATTACAATCGAGGGGGTGGACGACGTTAAGAGGCACCTTTCATCACGTTCCATACGCATTTTCAATTCGTTTTCTGCCATAAAGTGAGAATATGGCACATAGTACACATGTTCCGTTCATTACACCATCAATAAAGTAATCTTTCGTTGCGTCAATTGCTCATCAATACTTTGTTCCGTTTTATCGTTCATGCATTACGTATGCCGTCATTGTAACTGTGGTCTTGTACTTTAACGTAAGCGAATTAGATCTGTTCAGTGTTACTGTAGGATTTGTAATGAGACAAAATAAAAATTTAACGGAGTAATACCATTCAGAATGTACTATAGCCGGGACCTAGTAACAGTTTTGAAAATGATTTGAAGCGCTTTGGATACCGGATGGACCCCATCTCACGCGCACGCGTCAACCGTTTCTGAAACGGCTGATGGTGTGCGTGACGTTGCTGAAGGGAGAACCACCTGTCAGCTGTCATAACAAATCGTAAACAAACTTCTCGCGGCATTTCGTTTTCGTTCTACGTGCAGGAATTACAATTGCAAATATTTTTCTCCACAAACTTCCTTAAAAATGGCACCTAAAATCGATCAGAAAGAGTATTTAAAGCGTTACCTATCGAATGATAAAGATAAGAAGAAGAAAAAGAAGAAGAAGGATAAAAAAGTTACTAAACCGGGCAAGTAAGTATGAAGCCTATTGCGCGAGTGTGGTTCGGAGAATTGGGGTAGTTTATCAATGGTTATTTACTTTTATCCCGACACTATTCCAGCGTGGTCATAGTTGATGATGATCTGGATCTAGCGGAACTTCAGAAAAGGATTGATGCTGATGAAACGGATCTGTTTGGGCTAGATGAAGAAGCACCGCTCGTTGTAGGAATTATCGATGAAAGACCACCGGAATTAAGAGCCAAGGAGGACTTTAGTAGCACCAAGTGGAAAGCTGTGGCTGATAGTTTTGATGGCATGCTACGGGGAAGCAACCGAGGCGATAGTCCCCCGGGAAATAGTACGAATCGTCGAAGGAGGGATTCGGATGAAAGTCCTCCTAGAAGAAGATCGAAGGAGAAAGAGAGTTTGTGGGGGAAAGGAAAAAGGCAAGATTCTGACGAAAGTCCACCACGAAAAGGTACG
>KZ062913.1:57021-95201 GCA_002091835.1 Anopheles maculatus
GCTCTTCAAGAAGTCCGGATCAACGTGGCAACGATTACCGTGATATAGCGCTACGGATTAAGCAGGAACCACGGTCACCATCGCAAAGAAGAAACGCACCAACCGAGAGGATGAGTAAAACACTCGATGGTAAACGGGCCGGCCTGCAGGATGCCGCATCGTTGCGTGAGGAGAATGAAAAGCATCGGGCCCGAGAGCGGGACGCCTTGCTGAAAATGTCCGACGATGTGTCGGGACGGTATGCGGATACGGTGGTGCGTGATAAATCGGGAAGACGCCGTGATGTTGAGAAGGAACTGCGGGAAGAGCTTGCGAAACGGAAGCAGGACGAGAAGAAGAAGGAAGTTTATTCCCGGTGGGGAAAGGGGTAAGAATTGGGGCGATCGGTTTTTTGTTTTTAACGTTATATTAATTGGCATGCTTTCCGTTTTCTTACAGTGTGAAACAGGTCGAAGATTATAAAGCACAGCTACAGGAAGCAGCACACGAAATGGAAAAACCCCTGGCACGGTACGCCGACGATAAGGATCTGGACGAATACCTCAAGCAACAGGAACGGGACGGTGATCCGATGCTGGAGTATCTGCGTAGTAAACAGAAGGAAGAAAACAAACGGGCCGGCATTCCGGAAAAGCCAATCTATCAGGGCGCATTCCCGGACAATCGTTTTGGCATACGGCCCGGGTATCGATGGGATGGCGTCGACCGGTCGAACGGGTTCGAGAAAAGTTGGTTCGAGACTACGAGCAAGAAGAAGGCGGGCGAGGAAGAGGCGTACAAGTACAGTGTGGAAGACATGTAAAGTGAAAGGAGAAACCTCGTTTAATAGCGTTGTAACTGTGAAACGATTAAATGAATTGAGGACCCAAACACGCCTTACAAGAACACACATCGTTGTGGGATTTAAAGCTCAATGTAGTTATGCATTTATTTTGCCTATTGACAGTATTACATTCATGGCGGTGACATTAGTTTATCCTTCTGTTCTCGCGCCTTTCCCCCTCACCCCTTTTGTTTTCCGTTTCCGTGCGTTCGGTTTTCTCGGTTACAAATCGGAGCAAATCGCAGCCTGCTTGGATTTAGTGTAGTAGGAATGGTTCCAGCTTGTCAACGCTACTTAGGTGAGAAGGTGTCGTCGTGTCTGCCTACTTCCACAAGGCAGACCCAGCAAAAAGAGAGGGATCCGATGTTTCATTTTCATAGTGCGCTACTACGTTCTAAACCGTCCACGATGGGGAATACCTGCTTCACAGGAAACATGTGACATGTGTGTCTTACCGAAAGGAACCTCACTAGGGTTCTGTCCGCGCTGTTTTAAAAGTAAGTTTGCTGGTTTCTAAAACGCGCCTTCGCATTATCTTTAACGTTTTTCTGACGGCTGTGGAAAGGTGTTGTCCGTCGTGTCCCGGGGCTGTCCATTGAGAGGCAAAATGAAACACGGACACGCATGGTTTCGAGATTGGTTCATCGAGCCAGGTAGGGTTAAAGTGTGTTTGATATTTGCGACTTACGTTGGAACTGATCGTTAAGCCTTTCGCTTTCCGTTGTTGTTTGTGTTTGTTTGTTTTCTTTTCCTCTTTACCCAAGTGATTATTTAATAGAAATGTTTCGACTGTGGTATTTATATCATCTTTCTAAATGTTTTGTTTGTTTTTTTTGTTTGCATTATTAGCTTAAAGAGTAAACTTTTTGTGTGAGTGTTTTCTTTGTAGTTCTATATGTGGTTTTCATATTACGTTTTCTCTTAACGGTGCGCGTAGAATTAGTTTTTAGTGTGTGTGTGTGTGTTTGCGTTCCTTCGGGCTTATACGGTTTTGCTTTCTACCTTGCTGCGCTACCTGCTCTATCCCACTTGCTCTCGGTGATTCGCTTTTCTGGACTGTCGTTCAATATTATTTACTAGAAATTCGCACAAAACGTTCAGTAGAGGAGCTAGTGTGTATGTTTATTTGTGTGTTTTTGTTTGTTCTGTTTACTTGGTTGGTTGTTTCTATTCTTTTAGGATTGTTTGTTTTTTTTTCTAGTGTTTTATATTCGATTCGATAAAATCGATAAAATTTATAAAATCATAACAAGTGCAATCATCCATTTTTATTTAGATTTGTTTTCTGTTTTCACCTTTCCGTGTTTCGCATTTTCTTTTATTATTAGATTTATCATTAAACTTCCACAAATTGCGATATACTCGTAGTATGCGTGTGTGCCGTACACACGCACCAAATACCCCGACCGTCGAACAGGGACAGGATAGGGAGGATGCCATCAGCCCGGCGATGCGGTGATGTGAGAGGACGTCACTCTCTGCTTCTCTCTCGGTCTCTCTCTCTCGCTACCAAAAAGGATTTGTGGCCGACGCTTACGCGGTAAGACAACGTCCTGCACTCGCACCTCGGGGACTTAGTTTTCGTTCTCCTTCGGCACCTCCTTGCGCACCTTGTGACCGCGGAAGGAGGCCTGAATTTTGCTGGCCGCTTTGTGCAGCTCCGGATCGTCCATGTCGATGTCCAGCTCTTCGGCCACCTGGAAATTTAAAATGGCGTCACGTGTGAGTTATTTAAACGCTTTAGAACTTAATCGCATCGAGTCCGTGTCCTTACCTTTTTGGTAATTTCATCAATATCCACCTCCTTCTTCTCGTCCTCCTTCGTACCGGCCGTCTTTCTGGCCATGTGACCACGGAAGCTGGCCTGGATACGGGTGGCGGCGTGAGTCAGCTCTGCGAATGAGACAAAAAAAAAACATCAATCAAATAATTGCAAAAAAGAATTGATTTACGATCAAAGCTTCTAAATGGATTCCAACTTGATTTTGACGCAGGCAACCGGACAATGCAGACAAAATGCAAAAATGGTGGCAAACCTTTTGGGCTGTCGAAGAATTGGCCTACATTTTATGAAACGTGGCAGCGCGTGTTGTGAAAAATCGTTAAATCAATTTCAATTTCAATTTGATGGATATCTCTCGTCGTGATGTCAGATGGAATTTTATTACATCGTCACCATCACACTGTGGCCGGTCCGACTACAGTTTGGGGTCGCTTGGCTCTTGCATTTGCTGCTCTGTTTCGGTTTTAATAGTTTCGAAGGTAATAAAGGAGGAAAGAATTGTTATCTGCAGCTACACTTTTAGCAGCTTAATGAACGTTCATTGTTAGCTTAATGCTGTTTGATGTGTTGTTTTTTTCTCTTGCTGTTTATTAGTTTTTTGTTTTGCGTCGAAGTTTCTTTCAAAGATTTGTTAATTTCTTTTACTTAAAATTTTGCTGCTTTTTGTATCATTTTCTGCTATGTTCCATGTTGTTAACTTTTTTTATTTATTTGTTATAAAGTTTTGCAACATCAAACGTTATTTTACTGTTTAAGTTTTGCTGTCGATAATATTTTCTTTTGCTTATTATGTTATAGCTTTTTAGAAAAATATTTTAGACCAAACAAATAAAAAGCTCTACTGTTACAAAATTGTTTCCACTTGTTTACTCCTTTTTGTCGCATTTGTACCATGCTTTTTATTCACGAAAAGGAAAACATCTCTTTTGTTGTTTTGCATTCTTGTGTGGGTATATCAAACGAGCCGAGGTTCTTTTCGCGTACAACACTTGTTACATCACTTACGCCCCGTAATGATGGCTTGTTAAGCTGGGACTCGTGGACTCGTTTCTCCGATTTCCACTTATCGATCACACACACACACAGACCGCTTCGCAGCACGATGAAAAACAACATCGAGAGCGTGAATGGAATGTATCGAGGAAGGAAGATCTTAAGAGGTAGCCCTTTCGAGACCTTTTCCACCTCAACTTAAACTCGCCGTGTTTTTCCCTTTGCCGAAGATTTCCAACAAGCGGCTCACTAATGCGCTCGGTTGTTTGCGTTTATGCGCTTTTCATATACCGATGCCATGCGGTGGGGTGTTTGTGGCGACAGTTGCCTCGGTGGTGGCTTGGTGAAGGCATTGAATGCAGTAAATAAATAAAATCCTAAACCAAGATTGCGATGGAGATGGTTTATCGAATTTATGGTCTTTTTTTCCTCTGAGCAGTCAGATAATGGTTCATAATACTTGGAACAAGTGTAAGAGAATGCCATTCACAATTACCGACACATTGTGATGATTATTTAAAGAATAAACGGTTATTGCTTTAAAGATGTGGGGCAACTTTGGCTACAGAGAAATAAAGTTGAGCAAGGTTCTCATAGTGCTACCGAAAAAAAGTGTTTTATTTCACTTGATATTGCATTTAACACGATCTGACAGAACACTGCGCTTCTCGTTCGTAAGAGCTAACATTGTGGAACCGTGCAGCTTAAGTTTTCTCGCCCCTTGTTCATATTAACATCGCCAAAGAACGAAGAAAATGACATGGAAATTAGATTTCTCACCGTATGCATGGATCAACCGGCACAAAAGCGAAAGGCACACACACACACACACACACACCTTCGCTAGCCTGCCACTGCCAGAACAGATATAACACAATCGGTGATGTGGTATTACCGCTTTGCATCTTTAATGTGTGAAGCTTTTGGGGGCATTTCTATTGAAATCTTATACGATATGGCAAGTATAGTTAAGGGTGTGTCAGCATTCCAATACATCGTTGTTTCTTTGGTCGGTTAAAAAAAAAGTCTTTAAACTGTACATTTCAAAGAATTCCAATTTTCACTTAAAAAAAGGAACTTTTTGCCTTTCTTCTTTAACAGCGCGTCCGGCTGTTGATTAAAACTTTACTTTACGAAGGAAAGAAATGGGCAAAAGCGGGTCCAATTTGCTGATGCTATCTTTGCGTTTGTTAACTTTCGTTTAACTCGCGCCAATAATTGGACCAATTGAGAGTTCCTTTTGCCATTGGGGATTTCTCGAACGGAGGTATATTTTTATCTCAATTAGAGAGTTACTGTGGCGAAGGCAATGAATATTTTGGGCATTTTATGGGATGCAGATAGGTATCACTGAAAAGTTGTACTAAATGTTTTAGTACATTGTCTGCCTATTTTCAGTGAGATACTAGGCGTCTCCATTACGATAGTTTATTAGTAGAAGCATCTAATTTAATTAACGCAGGCATCGAATTACATGCCTTATTATTGAAGTAAATAATCAGAACAAATAGTATCAAATTTTTCATAAATGAAATGTTATAAATGTACTTTATTATTTCCTTAAATTTGCCAAAATGTGTACATCGATTGACCATAGTGCAATGGTGTTGTAATGATTATTTATTGAGTTTTGATTATCTTTTCGGTTTTTTTCTTTCCTGCCTTTGTGAAGTAATCAGTTAGCAGGAAACAAAACACGTCTATAAAAATGCATTATTTTCCAATAAATTCCAATAAACGAATTCCATTACAAGAAGGGATTACAGCATGCTTACACTGTTCCTCTAGCTCCTTTTTTTCTCTCTGTTTCGTGTAAATATCCCCTTGTCATTGCATCCATCCATCCAAATTAAAACCACCCCTCCTGTTTGATTAATTAACGCACACGAAATTAATTTCTGTTTCGAAGAATTATTATCATCCAGCTGACCATTTGTTACATACAGTGAGCGGGCGGGTTCACTTGCTTCTGCATCAACCCCGATGGTGTGTGATAAATGAATGGCTTCCGGTGACAAAACCGAACCACCGGCAATGAACACTCATCGAACGGTACGATGATCGGCCCAATCATCGCATTGATTTTTCGATTTTGCGAACGTGTTTGGCTCACGGGAGGGCAAACAAAAAAAACTTATATGAATGCTATAAAATGTTATAAACGTAAGCTTCGGTTGTCGATGGATTGACGAGATTGAACGTCATTTCCGATATCGTTGGGCCGTGCTTGGTGAGGATTAAATTTCCTTGATCCTTAAAAAAAAAAGAAGCGTGATGTCGAGCGTGTACGGTGAATTTTTGTGGCCCTCACAAATGGTACGTTACAGTGTCGGAAGCCGAACCATCGCCATCGAACGTGTGCTTTGCGGAACGAACGAATCGAAATTAAATATTTACACTGAAGTGTGTAGCAAAAGGCGGGGTTTTCCTTCCCAACGGTTCAGGCCTATCGAATCGGTGACGTGCCGAGGAATGTTTTATTTACGAACTCGAAATGTTCACCAGGGAAAGCGATGCTACGGGAGAGAGAAAGCGAGAAAGCGAGCTTTCCACCGGAAGGAAGATAGTTTGTTAAAGGCGAAAAGTCCTTACGAATTCGTGTGCCGGTTGGGCAAGGTCCCAAAACGAAACGCTGCCACCGCTAGCAAACGGGAGTGAATGTTTTAGTAAAATTACTCACTTCGAACCTACGACACTACCACCAAACCCCAAACATTATCAAGCTGATTGTGTTTGTTTTACCGAAATGGGGTAGGCAGTGAGTGATAAAGCCACCATTTACGGGCACCAGTAGAAAATGGAAATTGGGTCAACCAAACCAGGCACCAGGATCGGCGTCGGAATTGAGATATTAAGCAGAAGTAAAGCGCTGCCTGCAGTTTATTGCGAATCAATAAGCTAACACTACGTTGTGTGCGCGTAATAAATAAATTTCAAAAACAGCTTTAACGGTGGAAAGGTTGTAAAAAAAAACTCCATTATAGTGTATTTATAGGGTCGTTTTTTTTTGTTTACGCTTTTCCCTATTCTTCGATAAATGTCAATACAGCAAGCCGAGAGAAGCATTGTGGGCCTTTTAGTAGTACTGTCGAAGCATGCCACGTTGCTATGCGCTCAACTGGAATGGTTAGATAATAACAGTCCGTAACAGAATACAGCGCAATGAAGATGGGAAAAAATATTGGCCATTTTCCTGCTCTGCTTTTCAATTTTATGGTGGAAAGATAACAACCGAGAGCGAGTGAAAGAAAAAAAGCTCACCGGGTTAGTGTTGAATTATGTTCAAACTAGTTCGTTCGCAGACCATCCGTAGTATTAGTTCCGAATGAAGCGGGCCAGTGGACAAGTTTGTCTCACTTGAACTATGCCAATTAACTACTGGCTAGTGCAAGTTAATGGCGGAGAGAGGGAGAGAGAGAGAGTGAAGAACTCCATGTCAAGTAATCTGAAAAGTGCACCATTGATGGGGCAAAAAAGTTTTTTAATCTCCGCTTGCGACTAGTGCCTACTATCAGTGGGGTGAAATAAGTGACGGATAGTGAAGCAAAAAGTCGATGAAAGTTCGATAAAGTTGATCGATTTTTGTGTGTTATATTTGTACTAAAAAAAAAGAGGAGAATGATTTTCCCAAGCAGATGCTTAATTTTTTTTTGCCACTTTGTAATAACGAAATAATAATCCATTACCATAATATATCGATCTTAGGCAAATATATGTTCACCATCCGGCAAGATAAATTCATCTGCCTCTCGTCGAGTTAATCGATACGGGTTGATTTATTTGCCATAATCTACAAATCACCATGCGTCTCCATCGATCAGTCGTTCCGAGGAAGCCCGATCGTCCCGATGTCAAGCAATATCCCTTTTCTCGGTTGTCGTATATTATTCACCCATTTCCCGTTTCTAGTCGCTAAGCCACAAAACACAACCAACGGTTGGTTTGCGATTTGCTCGAGAACATGGAATTGAATTACCAACCGAGGCAGCGGGTGTTAATGAACTCACCGAGCTCTCAATGGTTGGCCGAGTGAGTGTGTTTTGTGCGGCGCCGGAGGCCATCTTTCCGTGGCGCGCTGATCGAACGCGGGCGTGTGTTGCGTGCGTTAAGAGTCACAAAAGATTATGGAGGCGTGGTGGTGGTATGTCCGCGCGGGTAGGACGGCGTGGGTAAATGTTTATCCGGGCCAAAGGGATTATGAGAAAAGTATTGGGAACAGCAAATTGTTATTGGGGATGGAAAAATTGTTTCATAGCGAGGAGGAGGATTTGGCTTCATCATGCGATTAGAAGCTGGAGGTGTCTTTCGTTTTGTGGGCTGTTGTTATCTCGTGACTTGGATTGTGGCAGTAATTTGTTATATTGTACTAAAAACAAGAGATACCAGGCGCCTCCATTTAAAGGATGAATATTTTAGTTTCTTAGTATAGAACATTGAAAAGCTACTGCTTTATAAATAATATTTAGCCTTTTCATTAATTCATCGTTGAGTAATGAAGGAAAGTGATTTAAAAACAAGCTAAACAGCATTGATAGCTTCGAAATTGAAAATTATGCACAACTAAGAGGCACCAGGCGTCTCCATTCGATGGATGAATATTATTAACTACAAGCAACACTTATCATATCTTTTCAGCATTTTAATGAAGTTTACATAAGAACTACAAGACTTTTCCTTGCCAACCCTACCAGCAACAAGATAATCCGCAAACAAACTCTTACTTCAGAGGTAAAACCTTCCTCATTAAAAAGCATAATTACTTAAAGACAAACTTTACCAGATAAGTCTTGCAAAATGCTACCGTAAATGCGTAACAATTTTGTGGGCAAAAGTTTCTTGCACCCTAGGTGCCCTGTCGAGCGATACGCACCGACAATTCTTGCGCCAGAAGCACTGACCCATGCTGATAAATGGTTCCGCACACAGCGCCCACTTACTAAATCACTCCAAAGAACCTCTCCCCCACCGTAAACGCTACAACTGTCATTCTGTCCCGAATTGGTGACAAACAGTGCGACGAAAATGGGACATTTGAAGCGAAATAGAAAAAAAAAGAATCCCGTGGGCAAACTCTCGAACGGTTGAGCGGTTTGCAGGAATTGTGATGAGGGGGCAAAACAATTCTACCACCGTCAACTCGTGAGGGATTCTTGTGCGCCATGATTAAATGATTAAAATTTTAAGAACTCTAACCGGTGGAGACGCCTGGTCACTGTTGGTTGTGGTGGAGCAAGATTTCATTTGATGCTTCCATTCGTGCTTCTTCTTCGTTCCACTCCATGGCTGCCACTTGAGTTCTGTTTGCACAGCCAAGCCACCCGAAGGTTCACGTTTCCCTTTGTCCAATGTTGGTGGATGCTCGGTTTGGTGCTGCTGTTGTAGTTACGATTACACATCACATTTAATTAAGCTCCAAAGCTCTCACTCTCGTGAGACAACGCTGTCCTCCGTGGGGGCGCTAACAGCGCTGTTTTCTTCTTCTGCTACTGCTAGTCGCTGGGAGTTCAAATACACAGAATTCGGTCGGTTTGGGGTCGAGGATTTATCCGTCCGCAGATTATGGGCGGCAGTGTAAACATTTACCATTTATCCCGTAGTGGGGGGTCGCTCGCTTTCCGAGCTTTAGTTGCACCTGTCTATCGTTTTTTGTTTTCGTTCTCTTCGAGTCTCATTCTGGCCGCAGGTAGAATGGCAGCTGTATTAGGCAAGAAGGACCGAATTTAATGACATAAGCGCACCAATGTGTTCGTTTTTATCTTCACCAGTGCCTGACACCCTGAACATTGGTGTACAAGTAAGTATGTTCTTGGTTTTCTTGAGCATCGGTTTGATAACGAATGAGCCATAAAATTACGTGCAGGAATTACAATTGCAAATATTTTTCTCCACAAACTTCCTTAAAAATGGCACCTAAAATCGATCAGAAAGAGTATTTAAAGCGTTACCTATCGAATGATAAAGATAAGAAGAAGAAAAAGAAGAAGAAGGATAAAAAAGTTACTAAACCGGGCAAGTAAGTATGAAGCCTATTGCGCGAGTGTGGTTCGGAGAATTGGGGTAGTTTATCAATGGTTATTTACTTTTATCCCGACACTATTCCAGCGTGGTCATAGTTGATGATGATCTGGATCTAGCGGAACTTCAGAAAAGGATTGATGCTGATGAAACGGATCTGTTTGGGCTAGATGAAGAAGCACCGCTCGTTGTAGGAATTATCGATGAAAGACCACCGGAATTAAGAGCCAAGGAGGACTTTAGTAGCACCAAGTGGAAAGCTGTGGCTGATAGTTTTGATGGCATGCTACGGGGAAGCAACCGAGGCGATAGTCCCGCGGAAAATAGTGCGAATCGTCGAAGGAGAGATTCGGATGAAAGTCCTCCTAGAAGAAGATCGAAGGAGAAAGAGAGTTTGTGGGGGAAAGGAAAAAGGCAAGATTCTGACGAAAGTCCACCACGAAAAGGTGCGTCCCGTAAAACAGATCAACGCGGAAAGGATTCGGATGAAAGTCGTCCAAGAAGGAGGTCGAAGGAAAAGGACAGCTCTAGAAGGAATACAAAAAGAGACGATTCCGATGAAAGTCCACCACGTAAAAGTAGTTCGCACAAAACAGATCGACGCGGAAAGGATTCGGATGAAAGTCCTCCGAGAAGAAAATCGAAGAAGGATAAGGAAAAAGAAAAAAGAGAAGATTCTGATGAAAGTCCGGTACGTAAAAGTTCTTCTCATAGACGTGGAAAGGATTCGGATGATAGTCCTCCAAGAAGAAAATCGAAGGACAAAGACATTTACAGAGCAAAAGTAAAGAGAGAAGATTCCGATGAAAGTCCACCCCGAAAAGGAAGATCTAAAGAAAGAGGAAGAGATGGCAGAAGAGAATATCCCGATGAGAGTCCACCACGCAAACGAAAGCAAAGGGAAGACTCCGATATTAGCCCACCTCGGAAACATCGACAAAATGATTCGGATGAGAGTCCTCCGCGAAGACGACAGGAATATAAAGGGACCGAAAGTCGTCGCAATCGTCGTGATTCGGATGAAAGTCCATCAAGATATCGGAACCGTGAAAAGGAAGCTTCTGCGAGAAGGGACAGAAACGGTAGAGGGCGTGATCAACCGTCAACTTCGAAGACACGGTATCGATCGAACGAATATGACGAAAGTCCATCTCGCAGCAAGGAATACGATCGAGAAAAAACTTCCAATCGCCGGCGTGATTCTGCCGAAAGCCCACCACGACGTAATCGACATGAAGGTGCCAATCGCCGTCGTCATGATTCAGACGAAAGCCCACCCAGACGTAGAGGAAATGATGAACGAGATAACTCGTTGCGTCGTCCTCATAGGACAACTTCCCCTCAGATACGCATAAAGCTAGAAAAGAATCGTTCCGATTCCGATCTTTCACCACCAAGAAAGCGAGATTCGGATGAAAGTCCGCCGCGTAGAAAGCTCTTCAAGAAGTCCGGATCAACGTGGCAACGATTACCGTGATATAGCGCTACGGATTAAGCAGGAACCACGGTCACCATCGCAAAGAAGAAACGCACCAACCGAGAGGATGAGTAAAACACTCGATGGTAAACGGGCCGGCCTGCAGGATGCCGCATCGTTGCGTGAGGAGAATGAAAAGCATCGGGCCCGAGAGCGGGACGCCTTGCTGAAAATGTCCGACGATGTGTCGGGACGGTATGCGGATACGGTGGTGCGTGATAAATCGGGAAGACGCCGTGATGTTGAGAAGGAACTGCGGGAAGAGCTTGCGAAACGGAAGCAGGACGAGAAGAAGAAGGAAGTTTATTCCCGGTGGGGAAAGGGGTAAGAATTGGGGCGATCGGTTTTTTGTTTTTAACGTTATATTAATTGGCATGCTTTCCGTTTTCTTACAGTGTGAAACAGGTCGAAGATTATAAAGCACAGCTACAGGAAGCAGCACACGAAATGGAAAAACCCCTGGCACGGTACGCCGACGATAAGGATCTGGACGAATACCTCAAGCAACAGGAACGGGACGGTGATCCGATGCTGGAGTATCTGCGTAGTAAACAGAAGGAAGAAAACAAACGGGCCGGCATTCCGGAAAAGCCAATCTATCAGGGCGCATTCCCGGACAATCGTTTTGGCATACGGCCCGGGTATCGATGGGATGGCGTCGACCGGTCGAACGGGTTCGAGAAAAGTTGGTTCGAGACTACGAGCAAGAAGAAGGCGGGCGAGGAAGAGGCGTACAAGTACAGTGTGGAAGACATGTAAAGCGAAAGGAGAAACCTCGTTTAACAGCGTTGTAACTGTGAAACGATTAAATGAATTGAGGATCCAAACACGCCTTACAAGAACACACATCGTTGTGGGATTTAAAGCTCAATGTAGTTATGCATTTATTTTGCCTATTGACAGTATTACATTCATGGCGGTGACATTAGTTTATCCTTCTGTTCTCGCGCCTTTCCCCCTCACCCCTTTTGTTTTCCGTTTCCGTGCGTTCGGTTTTCTCGGTTACAAATCGGAGCAAATCGCAGCCTGCTTGGATTTAGTGTAGTAGGAATGGTTCCAGCTTGTCAACGCTACTTAGGTGAGAAGGTGTTGTGTCTGCCTACTTCCACAAGGCAGATCCAGCAAAAAGAGAGGGATCCGGTGTTTCATTTTCATAGTGCGCTACTACGTTCTAAACCGTCCACGATGGGGAATACCTGCTTCACAGGAAACATGTGACATGTGTGTCTTACCGAAAGGAACCTCACTAGGGTTCTGTCCGCGCTGTTTTAAAAGTAAGTTTGCTGGTTTCTAAAACGCGCCTTCGCATTATCTTTAACGTTTTTCTGACGGCTGTGGAAAGGTGTTGTCCGTCGTGTCCCGGGGCTGTCCATTGAGAGGCAAAATGAAACACGGACACGCATGGTTTCGAGATTGGTTCATCGAGCCAGGTAGGGTTAAAGTGTGTTTGATATTTGCGACTTACGTTGGAACTGATCGTTAAGCCTTTCGCTTTCCGTTGTTGTTTGTGTTTGTTTGTTTTCTTTTCCTCTTTACCCAAGTGATTATTTAATAGAAATGTTTCGACTGTGGTATTTATATCATCTTTCTAAATGTTTTGTTTGTTTTTTTTGTTTGCATTATTAGCTTAAAGAGTAAACTTTTTGTGTGAGTGTTTTCTTTGTAGTTCTATATGTGGTTTTCATATTACGTTTTCTCTTAACGGTGCGCGTAGAATTAGTTTTTAGTGTGTGTGTGTGTGTTTGCGTTCCTTCGGGCTTATACGGTTTTGCTTTCTACCTTGCTGCGCTACCTGCTCTATCCCACTTGCTCTCGGTGATTCGCTTTTCTGGACTGTCGTTCAATATTATTTACTAGAAATTCGCACAAAACGTTCAGTAGAGGAGCTAGTGTGTATGTTTATTTGTGTGTTTTTGTTTGTTCTGTTTACTTGGTTGGTTGTTTCTATTCTTTTAGGATTGTTTGTTTTTTTTTCTAGTGTTTTATATTCGATTCGATAAAATCGATAAAATTTATAAAATCATAACAAGTGCAATCATCCATTTTTATTTAGATTTGTTTTCTGTTTTCACCTTTCCGTGTTTCGCATTTTCTTTTATTATTAGATTTATCATTAAACTTCCACAAATTGCGATATACTCGTAGTATGCATGTGTGCCGTACACACGCACCAAATACCCCGACCGTCGAACAGGGACAGGATAGGGAGGATGCCATCAGCCCGGCGATGCGGTGATGTGAGAGGACGTCACTCTCTGTTTCTCTCTCGGGCTCTCTCCCTCGCTACCAAAAAGGATTTGTGGCCGACGCTTACGCGGTAAGACAACGTCCTGCACTCGCACCTCGGGGACTTAGTTTTCGTTCTCCTTCGGCACCTCCTTGCGCACCTTGTGACCGCGGAAGGAGGCCTGAATTTTGCTGGCCGCTTTGTGCAGCTCCGGATCGTCCATGTCGATGTCCAGCTCTTCGGCCACCTGGAAATTTAAAATGGCGTCACGTGTGAGTTATTTAAACGCTTTAGAACTTAATCGCATCGAGTCCGTGTCCTTACCTTTTTGGTAATTTCATCAATATCCACCTCCTTCTTCTCGTCCTCCTTCGTACCGGCCGTCTTTCTGGCCATGTGACCACGGAAGCTGGCCTGGATACGGGTGGCGGCGTGAGTCAGCTCTGCGAATGAGACAAAAAAAAACATCAATCAAATAATTGCAAAAAAGAATTGATTTACGATCAAAGCTTCTAAATGGATTCCAACTTGATTTTGACGCAGGCAACCGGACAATGCAGACAAAATGCAAAAATGGTGGCAAACCTTTTGGGCTGTCGAAGAATTGGCCTACATTTTATGAAACGTGGCAGCGCGTGTTGTGAAAAATCGTTAAATCAATTTCAATTTCAATTTGATGGATATCTCTCGTCGTGATGTCAGATGGAATTTTATTACATCGTCACCATCACACTGTGGCCGGTCCGACTACAGTTTGGGGTCGCTTGGCTCTTGCATTTGCTGCTCTGTTTCGGTTTTAATAGTTTCGAAGGTAATAAAGGAGGAAAGAATTGTTATCTGCAGCTACACTTTTAGCAGCTTAATGAACGTTCATTGTTAGCTTAATGCTGTTTGATGTGTTGTTTTTTTCTCTTGCTGTTTATTAGTTTTTTGTTTTGCGTCGAAGTTTCTTTCAAAGATTTGTTAATTTCTTTTACTTAAAATTTTGCTGCTTTTTGTATCATTTTCTGCTATGTTCCATGTTGTTAACTTTTTTTATTTATTTGTTATAAAGTTTTGCAACATCAAACGTTATTTTACTGTTTAAGTTTTGCTGTCGATAATATTTTCTTTTGCTTATTATGTTATAGCTTTTTAGAAAAATATTTTAGACCAAACAAATAAAAAGCTCTACTGTTACAAAATTGTTTCCACTTGTTTACTCCTTTTTGTCGCATTTGTACCATGCTTTTTATTCACGAAAAGGAAAACATCTCTTTTGTTGTTTTGCATTCTTGTGTGGGTATATCAAACGAGCCGAGGTTCTTTTCGCGTACAACACTTGTTACATCACTTACGCCCCGTAATGATGGCTTGTTAAGCTGGGACTCGTGGACTCGTTTCTCCGATTTCCACTTATCGATCACACACACACACAGACCGCTTCGCAGCACGATGAAAAACAACATCGAGAGCGTGAATGGAATGTATCGAGGAAGGAAGATCTTAAGAGGTAGCCCTTTCGAGACCTTTTCCACCTCAACTTAAACTCGCCGTGTTTTTCCCTTTGCCGAAGATTTCCAACAAGCGGCTCACTAATGCGCTCGGTTGTTTGCGTTTATGCGCTTTTCATATACCGATGCCATGCGGTGGGGTGTTTGTGGCGACAGTTGCCTCGGTGGTGGCTTGGTGAAGGCATTGAATGCAGTAAATAAATAAAATCCTAAACCAAGATTGCGATGGAGATGGTTTATCGAATTTATGGTCTTTTTTTCCTCTGAGCAGTCAGATAATGGTTCATAATACTTGGAACAAGTGTAAGAGAATGCCATTCACAATTACCGACACATTGTGATGATTATTTAAAGAATAAACGGTTATTGCTTTAAAGATGTGGGGCAACTTTGGCTACAGAGAAATAAAGTTGAGCAAGGTTCTCATAGTGCTACCGAAAAAAAGTGTTTTATTTCACTTGATATTGCATTTAACACGATCTGACAGAACACTGCGCTTCTCGTTCGTAAGAGCTAACATTGTGGAACCGTGCAGCTTAAGTTTTCTCGCCCCTTGTTCATATTAACATCGCCAAAGAACGAAGAAAATGACATGGAAATTAGATTTCTCACCGTATGCATGGATCAACCGGCACAAAAGCGAAAGTCACACACACACACACACACACACACCTTCGCTAGCCTGCCACTGCCAGAACAGATATAACACAATCGGTGATGTGGTATTACCGCTTTGCATCTTTAATGTGTGAAGCTTTTGGGGGCATTTCTATTGAAATCTTATACGATATGGCAAGTATAGTTAAGGGTGTGTCAGCATTCCAATACATCGTTGTTTCTTTGGTCGGTTAAAAAAAAAGTCTTTAAACTGTACATTTCAAAGAATTCCAATTTTCACTTAAAAAAAGGAACTTTTTGCCTTTCTTCTTTAACAGCGCGTCCGGCTGTTGATTAAAACTTTACTTTACGAAGGAAAGAAATGGGCAAAAGCGGGTCCAATTTGCTGATGCTATCTTTGCGTTTGTTAACTTTCGTTTAACTCGCGCCAATAATTGGACCAATTGAGAGTTCCTTTTGCCATTGGGGATTTCTCGAACGGAGGTATATTTTTATCTCAATTAGAGAGTTACTGTGGCGAAGGCAATGAATATTTTGGGCATTTTATGGGATGCAGATAGGTATCACTGAAAAGTTGTACTAAATGTTTTAGTACATTGTCTGCCTATTTTCAGTGAGATACTAGGCGTCTCCATTACGATAGTTTATTAGTAGAAGCATCTAATTTAATTAACGCAGGCATCGAATTACATGCCTTATTATTGAAGTAAATAATCAGAACAAATAGTATCAAATTTTTCATAAATGAAATGTTATAAATGTACTTTATTATTTCCTTAAATTTGCCAAAATGTGTACATCGATTGACCATAGTGCAATGGTGTTGTAATGATTATTTATTGAGTTTTGATTATCTTTTCGGTTTTTTTCTTTCCTGCCTTTGTGAAGTAATCAGTTAGCAGGAAACAAAACACGTCTATAAAAATGCATTATTTTCCAATAAATTCCAATAAACGAATTCCATTACAAGAAGGGATTACAGCATGCTTACACTGTTCCTCTAGCTCCTTTTTTTCTCTCTGTTTCGTGTAAATATCCCCTTGTCATTGCATCCATCCATCCAAATTAAAACCACCCCTCCTGTTTGATTAATTAACGCACACGAAATTAATTTCTGTTTCGAAGAATTATTATCATCCAGCTGACCATTTGTTACATACAGTGAGCGGGCGGGTTCACTTGCTTCTGCATCAACCCCGATGGTGTGTGATAAATGAATGGCTTCCGGTGACAAAACCGAACCACCGGCAATGAACACTCATCGAACGGTACGATGATCGGCCCAATCATCGCATTGATTTTTCGATTTTGCGAACGTGTTTGGCTCACGGGAGGGCAAACAAAAAAAACTTATATGAATGCTATAAAATGTTATAAACGTAAGCTTCGGTTGTCGATGGATTGACGAGATTGAACGTCATTTCCGATATCGTTGGGCCGTGCTTGGTGAGGATTAAATTTCCTTGATCCTTAAAAAAAAAAGAAGCGTGATGTCGAGCGTGTACGGTGAATTTTTGTGGCCCTCACAAATGGTACGTTACAGTGTCGGAAGCCGAACCATCGCCATCGAACGTGTGCTTTGCGGAACGAACGAATCGAAATTAAATATTTACACTGAAGTGTGTAGCAAAAGGCGGGGTTTTCCTTCCCAACGGTTCAGGCCTATCGAATCGGTGACGTGCCGAGGAATGTTTTATTTACGAACTCGAAATGTTCACCAGGGAAAGCGATGCTACGGGAGAGAGAAAGCGAGAAAGCGAGCTTTCCACCGGAAGGAAGATAGTTTGTTAAAGGCGAAAAGTCCTTACGAATTCGTGTGCCGGTTGGGCAAGGTCCCAAAACGAAACGCTGCCACCGCTAGCAAACGGGAGTGAATGTTTTAGTAAAATTACTCACTTCGAACCTACGACACTACCACCAAACCCCAAACATTATCAAGCTGATTGTGTTTGTTTTACCGAAATGGGGTAGGCAGTGAGTGATAAAGCCACCATTTACGGGCACCAGTAGAAAATGGAAATTGGGTCAACCAAACCAGGCACCAGGATCGGCGTCGGAATTGAGATATTAAGCAGAAGTAAAGCGCTGCCTGCAGTTTATTGCGAATCAATAAGCTAACACTACGTTGTGTGCGCGTAATAAATAAATTTCAAAAACAGCTTTAACGGTGGAAAGGTTGTAAAAAAAAACTCCATTATAGTGTATTTATAGGGTCGTTTTTTTTTGTTTACGCTTTTCCCTATTCTTCGATAAATGTCAATACAGCAAACCGAGAAAAGGGATATTGCTTGACATCGGGACGATCGGGCTTCCTCGGAACGACTGATCGATGGAGACGCATGGTGATTTGTAGATTATGGCAAATAAATCAACCCGTATCGATTAACTCGACGAGAGGCAGATGAATTTATCTTGCCGGATGGTGAACATATATTTGCCTAAGATCGATATATTATGGTAATGGATTATTATTTCGTTATTACAAAGTGGCAAAAAAAAATTAAGCATCTGCTTGGGAAAATCATTCTCCTCTTTTTTTTTAGTACAAATATAACACACAAAAATCGATCAACTTTATCGAACTTTCATCGACTTTTTGCTTCACTATCCGTCACTTATTTCACCCCACTGATAGTAGGCACTAGTCGCAAGCGGAGATTAAAAAACTTTTTTGCCCCATCAATGGTGCACTTTTCAGATTACTTGACATGGAGTTCTTCACTCTCTCTCTCTCCCTCTCTCCGCCATTAACTTGCACTAGCCAGTAGTTAATTGGCATAGTTCAAGTGAGACAAACTTGTCCACTGGCCCGCTTCATTCGGAACTAATACTACGGATGGTCTGCGAACGAACTAGTTTGAACATAATTCAACACTAACCCGGTGAGCTTTTTTTCTTTCACTCGCTCTCGGTTGTTATCTTTCCACCATAAAATTGAAAAGCAGAGCAGGAAAATGGCCAATATTTTTTCCCATCTTCATTGCGCTGTATTCTGTTACGGACTGTTATTATCTAACCATTCCAGTTGAGCGCATAGCAACGTGGCATGCTTCGACAGTACTACTAAAAGGCCCACAATGCTTCTCTCGGCTTGCTGTATTGACATTTATCGAAGAATAGGGAAAAGCGTAAACAAAAAAAAACGACCCTATAAATACACTATAATGGAGTTTTTTTTTACAACCTTTCCACCGTTAAAGCTGTTTTTGAAATTTATTTATTACGCGCACACAACGTAGTGTTAGCTTATTGATTCGCAATAAACTGCAGGCAGCGCTTTACTTCTGCTTAATATCTCAATTCCGACGCCGATCCTGGTGCCTGGTTTGGTTGACCCAATTTCCATTTTCTACTGGTGCCCGTAAATGGTGGCTTTATCACTCACTGCCTACCCCATTTCGGTAAAACAAACACAATCAGCTTGATAATGTTTGGGGTTTGGTGGTAGTGTCGTAGGTTCGAAGTGAGTAATTTTACTAAAACATTCACTCCCGTTTGCTAGCGGTGGCAGCGTTTCGTTTTGGGACCTTGCCCAACCGGCACACGAATTCGTAAGGACTTTTCGCCTTTAACAAACTATCTTCCTTCCGGTGGAAAGCTCGCTTTCTCGCTTTCTCTCTCCCGTAGCATCGCTTTCCCTGGTGAACATTTCGAGTTCGTAAATAAAACATTCCTCGGCACGTCACCGATTCGATAGGCCTGAACCGTTGGGAAGGAAAACCCCGCCTTTTGCTACACACTTCAGTGTAAATATTTAATTTCGATTCGTTCGTTCCGCAAAGCACACGTTCGATGGCGATGGTTCGGCTTCCGACACTGTAACGTACCATTTGTGAGGGCCACAAAAATTCACCGTACACGCTCGACATCACGCTTCTTTTTTTTTTAAGGATCAAGGAAATTTAATCCTCACCAAGCACGGCCCAACGATATCGGAAATGACGTTCAATCTCGTCAATCCATCTGTCGAGCGATACGCACCGACAATTCTTGCGCCAGAAGCACTGACCCATGCTGATAAATGGTTCCGCACACAGCGCCCACTTACTAAATCACTCCAAAGAACCTCTCCCCCACCGTAAACGCTACAACTGTCATTCTGTCCCGAATTGGTGACAAACAGTGCGACGAAAATGGGACATTTGAAGCGAAATAGAAAAAAAAAGAATCCCGTGGGCAAACTCTCGAACGGTTGAGCGGTTTGCAGGAATTGTGATGAGGGGGCAAAACAATTCTACCACCGTCAACTCGTGAGGGATTCTTGTGCGCCATGATTAAATGATTAAAATTTTAAGAACTCTAACCGGTGGAGACGCCTGGTCACTGTTGGTTGTGGTGGAGCAAGATTTCATTTGATGCTTCCATTCGTGCTTCTTCTTCGTTCCACTCCATGGCTGCCACTTGAGTTCTGTTTGCACAGCCAAGCCACCCGAAGGTTCACGTTTCCCTTTGTCCAATGTTGGTGGATGCTCGGTTTGGTGCTGCTGTTGTAGTTACGATTACACATCACATTTAATTAAGCTCCAAAGCTCTCACTCTCGTGAGACAACGCTGTCCTCCGTGGGGGCGCTAACAGCGCTGTTTTCTTCTTCTGCTACTGCTAGTCGCTGGGAGTTCAAATACACAGAATTCGGTCGGTTTGGGGTCGAGGATTTATCCGTCCGCAGATTATGGGCGGCAGTGTAAACATTTACCATTTATCCCGTAGTGGGGGGTCGCTCGCTTTCCGAGCTTTAGTTGCACCTGTCTATCGTTTTTTGTTTTCGTTCTCTTCGAGTCTCATTCTGGCCGCAGGTAGAATGGCAGCTGTATTAGGCAAGAAGGACCGAATTTAATGACATAAGCGCACCAATGTGTTCGTTTTTATCTTCACCAGTGCCTGACACCCTGAACATTGGTGTACAAGTAAGTATGTTCTTGGTTTTCTTGAGCATCGGTTTGATAACGAATGAGCCATAAAATTAAAGTGTACATCCTTATTTTTTATATTTCAAATGAACATCACCAAATAGGCAAATGATATTTTCTCGCTGTGCTGCAGACACGGTTCTATTTAAAGCGAAAACTGCAGCACAACCAACAACAGCACTGACTCACTGATCTCATTTTTCATCTAGTTTTTAATCTAAATCGTGATCATCCGGTGCTTTTGTTAATTTTCTTTTGCAGCTCAAAACTTCTCCCTTTCTGCCATTTTTCACTTCAAAGACACACGTTGAAGCTTTCTTCGAACAGGACAGAAACAAAATGTCTGCAACAAAACTTACCACTTGTTCGAAAAACAATCGCTAGAGGGTGGTAGTGTCAACCTCGCCCCACTCAAGGCTAGAGTATCGGGAGTTCAAATACACAGAATTCGGTCGGTTTGGGGTCGAGGATTTATCCGTCCGCAGATTATGGGCGGCAGTGTAAACATTTACCATTTATCCCGTAGTGGGGGGTCGCTCGCTTTCCGAGCTTTAGTTGCACCTGTCTATCGTTTTTTGTTTTCGTTCTCTTCGAGTCTCATTCTGAGGTGGGGGGATTATCTATTCAGCGGGTTAGGTGGTTGTTAATTGTTTTCCTTTTTCGTTGGCACATAATTTACTCTCCGTGGGATATTATGCAAACGATTGTTGTCCACTGTTTTTTTTTGTGGATCTTTTTGTTTGTTACGAGCACAGAGACAGTGTGAGAGCAGAAGCTATAAACTGTTTATGAATTGGCAGCTCATTTATATAAAAAAACCTCTCTTTATTATCTTCTTTCTATAGCTCCATTTAAAAGGATTGTTTCTTAGTGATCGTTTCCGTTAGAAAAAAAAAACAGGTGGTAAGAGAAAGGGATTCTACTGTCCCACTCAACCGATGTTTAAATGATAAACATTTATACATTACAATGATGATAATAGCGAGGAATGGTGATGAATATTTTATCAACAAATGTACCACCATTGGGATGCTGATTTGATTAGCATGCTAGCCCACAGCAGCTGTGCCGATATGTTTGATGGATCGGATTTTCGGTGCTTTTTTCCAAAACCTCTTACAGACAAATACACACACACACGTAGAACCATTTTATGGGTACGCGTATGTTGATTTAACCACTTCGGTAGGATCGGAGGTGAAAATAAATTTGCTTAAATAAACGCTCCGATATTCGTGTCGTTCGTTCCCACCGTCCCTGGAAGTACATTAGTATGCACTCGAAAAAGGTGGGACGCATTCGGGAACGTACCGTGAAGGAAAGGTCAAAGGTTGAAGATGGCATACATTACCCGAAAGCAGTACCGATGCGATGGTACTACAATCTATCGTGGAAAGAAAAGGGATGTGTATTGCAATGATTTGGTACACATCACGTACACGCAACAATCTGTGCGAAATGGTGCTACGTGCTGCTATTTATTCCCATCAACAGAAAGGTGCGCGAGATGTATGGAAAATATGGAAATTATTGTCCATTGTTTTATTTCTCGGCTGGGGTGACAAATCAATTAACCTTGAAATTGATACTATAATTCACACAATTCCTTCCCTCACATCCAAAGTTGGAATAGAAATGTATCTAATGTCAACTTTATCCTATTTTTTGAATAATTTTTATATATTTTATACCAGCCACTAGGCGTCTCCATTACAAAGAGAAATATTTTTTAATATAAAATTTATTATTACCTCAGAACTGTGAAATAAATTGTCTCTCAAAGATAGACGACAAATCAATGCACCTTGCAAGCGCGACTTTAATACACCCGCTCTCTCTTACTTGATTGAGCTTCAATTATCGACACGAATTTTAAAACGATACCAAATAAATTATTCCTTGCACGTAAACCAATCACGAATCGATTCTGTTGAACGTTGTTTCACACCATAGTGGGAAGCGTGAGCGACAGCTATAACGTTTCGCTAGGAATCGAATTAAAATTCAATTTATAGCAAAAGAAGTTATCGGAAAGTTCATTATGGTAAATTTCGGTGTAATGCTTGATTTATCCTGGTGTTCTTTTAATTCCATTGTGGTTATTTTCTGCCTTCCAAAAACTCGCAAGCATACAGTGAATAGGTTGGTTTGTTTTTTTCTCCCCCTTGTCCAGTGATATCCAGATATGATACGCCGCAAGCTATTAATATCATTTACTAAGCTGCTTAGGATTATTTAAGAAGCTCAATCAAAACAATGGCCTTGTTGCGAAGCCAAATACCCGCCGGCAGCTGCTTCTCATTGGAAAATTAGGATATATGTATGTACAACAGAAACAGCAAAACAAAAAACTCATTTCGAGTGAGCTCGAAATATGTGAGTGTGAGTGGATACGAGCAAATAAACATGAGCAATCCACCCACGGTATGTTGGAGTACGTGCGGTACAAATAAAAAGGAGCACAGATTTCCTCAGTCTCAGTATTCAGTACCGTGTGGCAGCCCACCAAAAGTGCACACAGTTCGTGGTGAATAATGAAACGAAAACATTGGCCCGAAAATGTGCAGCGAGAAGGTAAGAGGTTTTGCAGGCAAGAAAATTCAATGTCTGGTGAAATTCACCATCGCAAATAGAGCCAGTGGGTGCGGTTTTTTTTTCTTCGCCCTCTGCATCACCTAAAGCAGTGAATGCGGAGTGCAGTTCTGACTTTTAAGTGGCTATTGTTGCAAGGAAAACAAAGAGCTCATAGTTGAAAGTTCTTTTGATACACACCGTACGCCCGTACAGTATTGTTTGTTCTGCGTGTTGTTAGGCACGTTTGGCAGTACAATTTTCTCACCCTTCTACGACTGGTGTACCGGTTGTACGTGGCAGGATGTGAGCGACAATCAAATTTGTCTAATTTTTAAACAACGCAAGGCAAACATGCAAATGATAAGTAAGTAAACATTCATGTATGTTGAATGTCTAACGTCTTAAGTGGTGTTAAATGAATATTCTTTTGATCTACACATATTTTTTTAAAGCTACAAATATAAAAATGAAGCTGTAAATGAGTTAATTGATGTCCAATAACAATTATAGTTATAGCAACGTACAAAAACTAAATACAAATCTGATATGATGCCTCAAAATAAAGTCTTTGTACCATTATTGCATACCTCTGGGCGTTTCTGATCATGCTTTTAAGCAATAAAATGTTTGTCAAAATTGTAAATGTTAACTAGACAAACCAGTTCGCTCATATAAATTTTAGTTTTTCATATGTCAAACAAAACTTAGTGTCGTTTACTGGTCTTCCTTATTAGTTGAACTTGTATTTGCATGCCTTTAGGCGTAATAAAGTCATCTAAGAAGCACATTCTTGAAACTGTTCATGAGGTCGATAAAATATATCTAATTTTTAAACAATGTGGATATAAGAAACGGACACACATATAACTAAAACAAATGTATCAACAACTTCAAACAATAATCTAAATAATCTAATCGATTGATTGAAAAATGATTGAAAAATGAGGAGTTCCTGAGTTGAACGATCGAGCTTAAACGAATTATATGGCCTGTCAAATCATACTTGTAGCCGTCCAGTCATGTTTTAAAATTGCATACTGTTAGGCGTAATAAAGGCGTCAATAGGTGTGTTTTACTTAAAGAAACAAGCAAAAAAAAAACTCCCTAACACCACATTTGTTGAGTGCAGTTTAAGTGGAAAATTAGAACCATGTTATTCGGTCATGCTTGCTACCGTTTTCTTTTCCAAGCGCCCGGAAAGCCTGCCCACACGGATAGCGGAGTAAAGCACATGTGTGAGCACCTCCCAAGCCAAACGGTCTATTCATCACACGCATCGCATAGTGTGTAGTTGGCGTGCGGTTATTTAGCCACTGAAACCAACCGTTCGTTTCTTTGCCGTGTGGCACAAGGTTCTTTGTGTAAGGATTCCCGGCGGCTTGCACCTGCTCTATTGGCACGAGATTGCCGTAGTATACAGCTACAATGTGCTCGTTTGGAAGACAGACCACTACGCTCGGGATTGTTCCGATATTGCAACGGTGTGGCAAGGAGCGAAGCTCCCAACTCGACTGCTGACAATGAGCAGATAAGTATTATGCTGCAGATAACGCCCTAGCTGCCGTTCGGAAGTACAGTTTGAGGTTTCGGGACCGGTTTCTTGCCCAGGCACGGGAAAGGATAAAGTTTCTTCCCGAGACCGGTCTGCTCGGGTCGGGATGCTGTACTTCCAGGCAACCGTGCATTTTTCGCACTTTTCGCTCGCTCTCCCCACACTTAAGTTGCCAGTACCACGCAAAGTGAGCTGCCGACAGTCGGAGAAACCAATTTATTAATGGTGGTTTGAGTTTGCAATTTTGTGGCCGTAGCGAATTGCGTTGTAGCCTTTTTCGTCTGTCAGTGCATTTGTGTGCAGCCGGGCTGCAGGAGGCGGCTGGATCGAGCTGCTCGTCTATCCAACTTAACGGGTGGCGCAACTTTGTGCAAGCGAAACCGACCAGGATGGTGCGACGAACGTTTTGGGTGAACATTTATCGTCATCCTGTTGGTTGAATTTGAGTTTCTGGCGAAAAGTTCGTTGCATGGCGTTGAAAAACAGTTTCATTGAAATTTTGTCGAGGAATAAATTGTGCTTTGTGCGAATTGATTATGTTGTTGCGTGGTTAGTTTGCTGGGTAAAGTTTTTTGTACATCAATGCTAAGCCTTTTGCTTTTGAGCACTGTTCAAGTGGTAGATTGACAGATTGACGTCTATCTTAACTCTTGAATGTTTGAGTGTGTTAAGCAAGTAAGCCCATTTTAAGACCCAGAAATAATCATTATCAGCCAATAAAATAAAGCGAAATATTGATCACGGCAAGAAAAATTCTACCCACGATCGAATAGAACTAGCAACGAATGCTGAACCATAAATCAGACAAAATAGGCTTCAAGAGGCACTCCTTTAGCTCATCCACCAACATCAGATACTTCATTAAAAATTGATATCTTCAATTTGCGATCCGGGCCGTGCTGCCAGTGGAGCCCGCTCGGTCGTGAGCGATTCGTCCGACAGCGAACAGTAGTCAGAATCAAAATTGCCAATTAGTGTGCAACTGATTGGCCATTTTGGGGGTTTGCCCTGCTCGGTTCTTTTATCTTTCGCTTTAAGCCTCTTCGAGCAGGCAACGGCTTATTGGAGCAGGAGCTGCTTCGTCTCATATAACGCTGCAACAAATTCTACGGGCGAGTCCGGACGAGGCCCGGGACCGGGGACTATCTTTAAGTTAACGATCTTCCGTTAAGTCATTATGCTCATCATTTATCTGCCATTGTGGGGGAGCACCAAATGAAGGCCTGCTTTTTGTTGGAAGGTTGTGCCATTTATGAACGGATTTGTGCGGCGCAGGAAAGATTTTTCTTTCCGACATTCAATACAGTACAATGGAGGTCATTCAGGTTGCTATTTCCTTGTTACCTTAGGTAGAACAATGGAAGGATTGTTAGACGAAAAAAAGAGAGAGTGAGAAGAATTGCTTTTTGATACGTCCAACGGTTCGCACCGTCCGGTTAGAATGAACGCGAAATGCGTAATTGGTTAGGACAGGGCACATTAAATCGTGCAACCTTGGTCGAGGGCAATTTCACTGTGCAGAGCGAAAAGGGGTTGAATAATCTTTTTTTTCATTTTTATGACCACCGCATGAGGGTATTACAGGGCACAAAGGCGAGAAAAAAGAATTACCTAACCCTTGGTCTCGTTGGGTCGACGAATAAACACAACCGAAGTTCCGGTGGCTGGAACTCCCGCATCAGGAGCAGCAGCACCACCATTGGATGGGCTTGCGTCCAATTTGGGCGCGCTAAAGCACCGTGTAGGTAGCCCGTACCGTAGAATGTGGCGAAATATTGCGCTAAATTGGCATCGTGGGTGGAAAGAAACAATAAAAACTCATCCACCAACCATTCAACCGTGCCCGAAACTTCGCACCGAGCCCTGCCGACTGTATTGTTTTTCTTTCGCTTTCTTTGTTTCAAAACGACCGGCCATGAGCATGTTGTGCTGGGGTAGCCCATTCACAGCATCCTCACACTAATCTTACCACCCAGGGTACTGCAGGCAGGTAGCAGGTGCAATCGGTTTGCTCACAATCTCAGCCACAAACGTCAGACGCTTCCCATTGGCCGGGGTTTTTGAGCAGGACTGATCGTCCAGATCGAGCAACAGCAACAGCCACTTGGTACTTTTTTTTTGGGTTCCCGGTTCTGCCAGAGCACGACCATTAGTGTCCATTTTTTTTTGTTGCTTTTGGTGGGATCGTCCTGCACAGTGACCTCGTCTTTCACCCAATTATCCTTAATGGTGGATATCAATTTTAATTAATATTCTACCGCGATGATATGGCACCGCTGTCATACGGTCCCGGTATGTACAAACAGCGGAAGCGAAGAAAAGCAAACAAACGCCGAGTTTTTGGGAACTGCGGAGAAGAAAAAAACCAAACAAAATGGTGGCAAACAGCACCGGCACGAAAGTGAGCCGTCCGGTACTACATCGTAATTATGTGGTCAGTACACAGTGGTGGCGTTGCATTGGTCGGTCCAGGATATGATGGTTGCATTTTTAATACCGAACACTGTATAATCACTCGTATCGGGTGAGTGAGTGAATGACAAATTAACCGGTCCCTGGACTGTGGGTGAATATGTTGATCATTTTTTTTTAATTGACCACAGTAAGTGGGACTTTATAATTAATCATACTAATTTATTAATTGACGTTGATATCACTGTGAGTGATTAAAACTTTGCTATAAAATTGACTGTAGTAGTTCATTCGGTACATGAGGTGTTCATTGCAAGTTGTTGATCATTTTGCTATAATTATGTAATTAAAGCAATTCACATTTCTCGTGCCGGATAGAGTGGAAATGTTGAATAAAACTTAATTAGCATTCAATATTGCGTCATTCATGAATCAACCGAGCAAATGACATCTTATACTAAATATTCTGAATATATTCATCAATTTAAAAGGCACAGTGATCGATGAACAACATGCTATAAAGCTCATGTTTTGGAATTCATTTGGTTCATTCAAATGATATCATTATTTTCTAGCTATAAACTTGCTATAAAACCTATCAAAACTGAATCCTTCCTTGTGCTCGCTTTCTTTTCGCTCTAAAAATATACTGAATGTGTTCGGGAAATGCGTTCCATGGTGATAAAATAGAATAAAATAATAGACGTCAATTATAATGATATGGAAATGTAAGCAGTATCGGTTCTATCCCACGACATCGAACCCGAGTGTTGTTCACCGCTATAATTATTTAACCGTACAATTGGATCGAACTGGCAACCTCTTTACCTCCCAAAAATAGCTGCCTACATTGTGTTTACGTGATAAAATTATCCACATTCTCCAAGCCGTCTTAGCGTTCGCGAGAATGTCCTGCATCGTCACCACATCCAGCTTACCTTGGTCGTTCGGGTCGAATTCGGCCTCCAGCTCCTCCTTGGTCGGTTCCCGTTCCGTCTGCTGGTCCTGCTTCTGCTGGCCCTGCTCGGTAACACCGTCTCCTTGCTTCATGTCTTTGCGCACTTGGTGACCACGGAACGCTGCCTGGATCTTTGTAGCTGCCGCCTCGACTGCGGTGGGCAATGGAAAGATAAGGCGAAATGGAAAATAATGATTAAATATTGCATCGCGGTTTCGGGAAGGAACGCCATTTTCGGTGGAAAATGAGGCTCCGTGGGTGGAAGGAGACGAAGCAAAAACAATTGCAACGTGGCGTTAAATAAAGCAGTCCGTTTAATGAGACTGAATAGCGATGAGAGCGGTGTTGGTACTACATTCTAGCGGGTTTATTGCTTTTCTTCTCGATTTATGTCATAACGTTGGGAAAGAGAGATGTTATGGGAAAAGAATTTCAATCTTAGTGTACTAGCAGTTTCATGAAGATTTATTTTCTACCATTCGGAGTTTTTCTTTTGGAAGTAATTATAGAATATTCATTAGCTTGAAGGAGGCTTAATTAGTTCATTTGCTATAATTCATTTTAAGTACCCGTTGTAGCTCTGTTTATATCACCTGATCTAAGCGTTGTCAATTACGATAATTATTGTTTCAGCATTACGTTGAATGGTTCCAACCCAATTAAGTGGTGGGAATATACCGAATAAACGTTCTCCAAAATTATTGCTTCTTTTACTGTAAGCTCCACTAAGCTTATTAATTTATGCAAGATGAACCTTACCCACGTTACCCAGCTTTACCTCGAATCTGAAAACAAATTTGTTGTTTCAGTTGAGTTGATGTGTAAGCTTTTCAACTTCATCTTTGCCCTATCTTCTCAACCACCATCAGTAAAAGCTTTGTGACAAACTTTTCAAATTAGAGAAAACTTCCCCGAAAACGTTCCCCTGGAAAGGCTATCAGTATCGACATTCATCCCCAAACAACTGGTTGCGTTTGTTGGGTGGCCGAAATTTCGTCGATAGCAATAAATCATACCTGGTCGAAGCATTTTGCGTTGCTGCGGTTCGTGTGGCAGACCGATTCTACCGAACTGTTTGCTTTGCAAAGTCCCTTTTTCCAGTACATTGGACACGTAAACAAATAAATATTGAATGTGCATTCGTGTTGCTTGGGGTTTTTGCGTTGGAAGGTGGATCGGTGCAGTGCCCAACCTTTGACCTATCTCGAGGGTGGCCAAATGGGCTCAAAATGGTTGGTTGTGATAGCGTTGTGAGTTGGGTGACGTTTTTGCTGAATCAGCCAAGGGTACGGTGGCGGCTTAAGGTGTATAAATTATGATTTGTGTATTGTACATCAACTGGCACCGGTATAGAGCCGTCTCGGTTTTTGGGGATCGTTACCAGTTCACAGTGCCGGCTTTTCACTCTCCTTCCATGGGTCGTTACGTTCTCCCATTTAGCATCGTTCAGTGTGAGGAGACTTTTCATCGTTGGAAGTTCCCAAAATCCAGCGAACAATCATTTCCCGTAGACACTGTGCGCGAACACAACCAATGTTAATGGCGCTTTGTTTCATCACACGTGGAACATTTTTCAATAATGCTCGCACAGGTATTTGCAGTGTGTTAAAATGGCATTACAGGCACGTAAAATTTGCCAATAAATGATGGCCACGTGTCTGTCGCACAGCATCCCACCTATCGCTCCGTTCCGCGCCAAAGTTCCCAGAGAATCTTCACCGTGCATGTGTCTAAGCGCGATGAGACCGGTTCTCCTGGGAACGGACACGCATGGAGTGTATGGAATTATTACGTGTTAGCACCCGAGCATCTCGGATCGTGATCCCCAGGTGAACAAGTGACAAACTTTGGTGATGTTTTATACGCTGTCACCCACCTAACGTAGATAGGGCGTTCTTCTTCTTCTTTCTTCTTCTTTCATGGCCTAACGACCTCTTAAGGTCATGCCTGCCATTTCTGGCTTACTAGACTAATTGATACCGCATAGTTGGTTAGTCAATCCTCACTATGGGGGAACGGCCCAGATGAGACTTGAACCCCGGTCCTGCCGTGTGAAGACCGGCGCCGCTGTCGCATCACCACCGGGCCGCCCACTACAGATAGGGCGTTAAGGATTTGAAATGTTTAGCATGTGAGAGGTGTGTATGATTAAATTTTTGGTGACAGATAGAGAGAAGAGAGTTTATTGCATTGGTTGTTCGGAAAGCTACCCAAGGGTCCCACTCGCTGTGTTGATATGGTGCTGGTGTCACGTATTTGAATGGAATTATTTTAATGGCTTTAACTTTATTCAGAGCACTTCAAAATCATTTCCTAATTAAAAATCGAGGATACTCTTCTATAAGTTAATCCAGATCTTAGGATTTGCTCATGACATAGACTTCAACAACAACTTTAAAGTTAAGATACACACAATCCTGATTCCGGTAGTCAAACATCAATACTATAGTAAGAGAATGGTCTTCCGCACTTTCTATAGCTGACGTGAAACATCACAAGCGTCTAGAATTCGTGGCCCAATATGTAGGGCAGAAATTAGACTCGTTAAGCTCCAGCGGTGTGGTCATATCAGGAGAATGGCACCATGCAAGCCAGACTTGAAGTCGTAAATATCTTTTTAGCCATTTTTATGGACATCTTGGTCGGGATAGGCAAGAAAAATTTAATTCTATTGATGACGTTGATATGACTCTCAGACCGATAAAGTCAGTCAGATAAAAGGAAAGTATATATGGCTCTCTCAAGGGCGGCCCGATGGTTGAGGGGCGCCGGTCTTCACACGGCTGGACCTGGATTCAAGTCTCATCTGGGTCGTTCCCCCATAGTGAGGACAGACTATCCAACTATGCGGTAACAATAAGTCTAGTAAGTCAAAAATGGCAGACATGACCTAAGAGGTCGTTAGATATGCCTCTCTATAATCGGTCCGATCCTGGATGAAAGAGTCCACAAAGCTTAGAGAGCTTAGAGATCTTCAAAGTCCTCCGGTGGGGAGTATCTTTGAATGCTATCGAGCTTTTACTGACAAAAAATCTTCATGTGTCTTCAGCAAATATGTGCAGCAAATACACCAGCTGCGATATTACTTGAGTAATAAGAGGTGTAGATGTCTTCAGACTTAGAAGACTTGCCTTGCCGTCGATGTGTAACATCTTCTGGCGATAGTCCTATCTATAGTCTTGACGACCTCAACGGCTCCAACGAGACTTTTTTGTATGCTCAGGTTCAAATTAATTTCATCGAATTGAAACTCGCAATCGAGACTATGAAATTGTGAGGATAGTTAAAAGACTCTCCACTAGCAACAAAATTATGAATGAATATCTATAGATTTGCCTCCAATTATTAATGCCTCCTCTCGCCATTCATTAAGCACTTCTCTGAAACTCTCTCTCTCAGTCCCTCTTTTATCTCCCAATTTTGATCGTTAGTTTGTAGTTGACTCCCTTCACACTCGATCGCGCAAAAAAAACCACCAAAACAAAAAACTTTTCCGAAGTGCATTTAATGAATTCATCACTGATTCCAATTAAACCCACCCCAGTGTGTGTGTGTACGCGCACGTTTTCCTTTTGCCCCAGGAGCTGACGAACACTAATTACATTCATGTATGCTAATGAACAGAAAATGGAACCTCATCGGGGCGGGGGTCGGTTTTTTTTACCCTGTTCCTTCCCAAGTTAGGAGCAGCTCCCGGTGCAGCATCTGGTGCAGTTCGCAGTCACCAACACTTTGCCAGCAACACTTTCCGATTAGGTTCCGATGTGTTTTGCAATTTTGTACCGTGCACCAGTGAGTGTGTTGTGCAGCAAAACACGTACACGAAACAGTTTGCAAACTGTAGCTGCTCTAGGGAGGGCTTCGCTGATTTGCATTTCAAAATGTACTTCATTCTGCTTGCTGCTTCACACCGTTCATTCTAGCCCAACCGGATGGATGGAAATCATGGATCGAAATGCTAATCGACCTGCTTCTCCGTTAGCGTGTAGCATCACACAGTGTTCCAGTGCCGCTAGTGCCAGTGTGGAAATTGTTGCAAAAATGTGCCCACATTTCGGTAGCACGGAAAAATACGCCTTCCTTCTCTCTCTTCACACACACACACACCTTAATACCGAACGCAAAGTTTGATCCGCTGTGACGCAACTGAGGGTGTGTGATAATATTTTCACCAGGCATCGCGGTTACCGGGACCCAAACGAAAGGAAAGTTTTTGATGGAATGTAGAAGCTTTTTCTTCCCGCTGTGTGTGGAGAAGAAGGAGAGGGAAATTCAATAAAGAAAATTTCCGAATTTGTTTACCTCGGTGCCGACAAGGTAGACGAAAGCGAACGATCGTTCCTTGCGGTGTATGTCTTCAAATTCGACGCTCGCAACGGGCTGCAAGTTTCTTGAAGATGGAGGCGTTTTTTTATTTGGCTATGGCGTTGCTTACTTTCAAAATTTCAAAAATCATCCCCAAATTTCTTAAAGGTAAGAACAAACGGAGAAACTCGACCACAGAAATACCACCCAGCACCACCTTTAAACGATTGTGTGGTAAAAGTTGCGTACGAAAACTTTTATCCCTTGCAACGTGTTTTTGCTACCTGTGGTTGTGGATTGTGTTTGTGTCTGCTCGTTAGACAGGAAGCTGGCGCGTTGGATGGATTTGAGTGAAATTCATTCCACATGCGGGATTTTACGGTTCCGTGTCTACTCTCCGGTGATCCATAAAATATGATGTGGATCGCTTGCGTTACGAGATGGGCGCCGAACAAAAAAACCTTTGTCCACCTGCACCCGATACAGCATGGTTTGATAGCGTGGTTGTTTGTGTGTAAGTGCTGGCCTACCATGTTACCACTGTAACCTTTACACACGAAGGCTAGCCTTCTTCCGCTTGCTGATGGGTTGATATTTTTAGGGCATACGGGCCATTATTTGACGGAGCGTCCACCTGTGGGATAAACACATCGGATAGGTTCGTTCTGTTGTGATATTTATACATTTTTTTCCCTTGTTATTTGTGCATGTGTGTGTGTGTGTGAGCAAACTAACAAGATGACCCAGATTGCGGGCCGATCGATCCCAACAAAAGCGGGAAAAAGCTTTTCCGCGAAAAGGATTACCTGTATTTTTTTTGTACCCGTTCTGATCTGGAATCGATAATGGTTTATGGTTCGCATATTTATAAATCTCTATCGGTTAGGCTGTCCGTGGACACAAATCGTTCTCGTAAAAATAAATAAATAACATTTATTCTTCGCTCTGCTACCGCTGCTTCCGGTAACAGATCAGAGCGGCTCCAGTTGCGTAATATTGCTCCAGCTTTGTGTGTGTGTTGTTTTCGTCGGGTAAGGAAAAAATCAAGATTAATCACAGGGCTGTACCGAAATCAAGCAAAATGTGCTACTCATCATCATCGTACGGCGGGTTTCGTTGACCCCGTTTTCTGGGAGTTTTTTTGAGGGTTTTCCAACTTTCTTCCACACCACAACCGAGAGGCATAATTTTTCATCCGCAAATATTCACTCACCACGGTCCGCGCCACGTCATCAGCCTTTTTCATTTTGGTTTCTTTTTTGACGCGCTTCCAGAAGATGAAACGCGCTTTCATCGTATACGTACATTCGGTGTGTGTGATGTGAAGGGCATAAATCATGTTTTCGGTTGGCATAAAACGTGGATTAAAGATGATTAAAATAAGCTTTTGAAAGTGGTGTTTCTTAAGACAGAGAGAGAGAGAGAGAGAGGGAAAAATGATTCTGATTTGAGAATTTTTAAGGAAAGGAAAGAAAGCATGTTGTTTTGCCGAATAATCACCAAAAGGGCCTCAATATAGAAAGCAATTTGAAAATGCTTTTAATGAATTAATTACTTGTTCTTTTAATCCTGTAAAACAAGGGCATGATTGAGTTTTTCAAGCATGGTTTATGATAGAATAGTTGTCAACACGTAAAGCGGAGAGTATAAACAGCAATTAGATACAACATGAATTATAGCACATAATTTATGGCAATAAGCTTCAAGGATTTACGAGGAAACAGTAGAATACAGTAAATTGTACAAGTATTTCTCTTTTTCAGCGTCAGTTTATGTTTAGTAGACAACTATTTACAACTTTGGGTTTCCCCTTCAAAACATATTTCAATATCTGATTCTATATCCTTCAATGAGCTGCCATTTTTAATACCATAAGCAGGGCAGATAATCAGATTAACTTCACGAATTAAGCCACTGATGTTTGTGAGTTGTCGGCATAATTCGCATTTGTTGTAGAGGTAGAAAAGTAGATTAAAACAAATTTTTTGCTACGAGGATTTTTTAATAAAGAACATCAAATAATGACAAGTATACAAATAGGTCATATAATGATAAATCCCAAAGAAGATAGTTTAAACAAAGGCAGTAAATATTATGGCAAATAATTTTAAGATATTAATTATATCAGACAAATTATATGCTTAAGGTTTAAACAAAAGGGAGACGCTCGTGAACAGCCAACCGGAGCAGACGTGTTTTAACACTGCTCTCTCCTCAGTTGGTGGTGAAAGGGATCTACAAAACTTTTTCTTCCTCGGCTCGCCGCTGGGAGAAATTAGTGGCGTGCTCTTCAGCGAGTGTATTTTCCGTGACTTGGAGTGTGAAATAGCCTTGTGATCGTGTGAGCAACAGTGAAAAGTGCCGTGGAAAATAATTATCGTGTGATTGTTGTTCCGGCATAATAGGTGTTGTGTTGTGTGATCCAGCGTTTTCCTGCAAGATTCTTCTGTGTTCGCCGAGATTATTCAGTGCCGTGTATTTTGTGCCGTGATAATTGTGCTTTTATTGCCGTGTTTTATTAAGTTGCCTTCTGCGACAAATGCCGTCGGGTTTTGTATTAAATTAGTTTTTCAAGTTTTCTTAAAATCCCCCGACGGCAAAAATTTTAAAATCATTTCTTTTATATTAAGTTGCCCTCTGCGACAAAGTACCGACGGCTTTTTGTGTCACATTAGCTTTTGATAATTCTTTTCATTTTTCCGTCGGTACAGTTTTATTTTGCGGTTTTTCTCATTAAGTTGCCTTCTGCGACAAAGTTCCGACGGCTTTTTTGTGTAAATTCTCTTTATTCATTACCGTCGGAAGTATTTTTCTTAATTCCTTCTAATGAGAAAAACCGTAAAATAAAACTGTACCGACGGAAAAATGAAAAGAACTATCAAAAGCTAATGTGACACAAAAAGCCGTCGGTACTTTGTCGCAGAGGGCAACTTAATATAAAAGAAATGATTTTAAAATTTTGCCGTCGGGGGATTTTAAGAAAACTTGAAAAACTAATTTAATACAAAACCCGACGGCATTTGTCGCAGAAGGCAACTTAATAAAACACGGCAATAAAAGCACAATTATCACGGCACAAAATACACAGCACTGAATTTACACCGGTGGGACTGGATTGGCAGAGGGCCGCTCCAGATTTGGCTTCTACGCAAGACTGTCGAAATACCGCAAGTTTTAATTGTAGAAGACAATTAATCAAGATGGTCTTGCGGTAATCGACAGACACGGAGGCCTCCCACTTCACTACACTAATTGCACTGCACTATTAAACCGCTGATTAAAGTAACAAAAGCCGTGATACGCTGAAGGCGATTAAAAGCAAGATGAGTTAAAGGAATTAAGATAAATACTTCCGACGGTAATGAATAAAGAGAAATTTTACACAAAAAAGCCGTCGGAACTTTGTCGCAGAAGGCAACTTAATGAGAAAACCGCAAAATAAAACTGTACCGACGGAAAAATGAAAAGAACTATCAAAAGCTAATGTGACACAAAAAGCCGTCGGTACTTTGTCGCAGAGGGCAACTTAATATAAAAGAAATGATTTTAAAATTTTGCCGTCGGGGGATTTTAAGAAAACTTGAAAAACTAATTTAATACAAAACCCGACGGCATTTGTCGCAGAAGGCAACTTAATAAAACACGGCAATAAAAGCACAATTATCACGGCACAAAATACACGGCACTGAATAATCTCGGCGAACACAGAAGAATCTTGCAGGAAAACGCTGGATCACACAACACAACACCTATTATGCCGGAACAACAATCACACGATAATTATTTTCCAACTCATCTTGCTTTTAATCGCCTTCAGCGTATCACGGCTTTTGTTACTTTAATCAGCGGTTTAATAGTGCAGTGCAGTTAGTGTAGTGAAGTGGGAGGCCTCCGTGTCTGTCGATTACCGCAAGACCATCTTGATTAATTGTCTTCTACAATTAAACTTGCGGTATTTCGACAGTCTTGCGTAGAAGCCAAATCTGGAGCGGCCCTCTGCCAATCCAGTCCCACTGGTGTTTTAATTTAGTGCCGTGATCGAGTGGAATGGATGGAAACTGCTGATTCATCGGACTGTTGGCTGAGCTTCGAAGCATTCTTCCAGTAGTAACATAACATCAATCCGGCAAGTTTAGGCATATAAGAGTAGAAATTAGCTTTGGATCATTAGAAAGTAACTTCCGTCTGACAGTTATCACTCATTTTATATAAATATTTTACCAAAGTAGAAATTACTAATACTTTTCCGTAAAATTCATAGTCAAGAAATCTCAACCAACATAACATAATTCTCAATCCTTAACAAACTTACAATCCACCATTCCCGTACATAAACCTTTCTAACATACACGTATATATTCCCCCTCCCAATATATTCCAGTATTGCATACACATATACCTATCTACAAATTCCGTTTACCTAACTCACTCATGCGTATCCCTTCTTCCCTTCGCTTTGACGAACGGAAATCCCAACATTCCATCCCCGTACACAAACGCCCTCTCTCTCCTGCATTTAACGGACAAATCTTCCAAAAGTTCTCCTTCTCACCCATATTTCCCCTCTCCTTCACACATTTAACGGACAAAATTTCCATCGCACCCAAACAGAATCAAACCCACTTTCTAGTTAAAACAACTTCCAAGTCCCAACCAGAACCAAACCCCCATCTTAAACTAACAAAGTCTTCAACCTACATACAAGAGCTAAACCCACATTTCTTCATTCCCTGTTCCTCCCTTCGCAAATTATACCTTCACTAGTGCTTGCAAATATCTTCCGGCTACCTTCGCACCCGTGTCTGTGCACAGCACACCACTCGCACACCAACAGGTACCCATTCTCCGGCGCACCATCTTCGCATGCGCACATTCTTACCTTGCACCTGTCCAGTAAAATACTTCCTGTCAACATAGCAATACTTCTCCCATACCTGTAAGCGTAGATACATTCTTCTAGTCCTTTCCTTCTCCACACCACATCCGTAACAATAATATTTTAATCCTTTCCCTCGCCGCACGTAAAACTACCTTACTAAATTCCTACATAAACCAATCCAATCATCTAAAGCAATCAATTTATATAGAACACAGTAACAATTAAAATACCAAACCATACTAACAGATACTAGCCGTGGTAGATCACAATTTCCTTAAGACAGTTAACGGACAAAATAACCAACGCATGCAAACAGAGTCAAACCCACTCCCTAGTCAATACAGCTTCCAAGTCCCTACCAGAGCCAAACCCCGAGTTTAATCTAACAAACTTCTCCAACGCATACAAGAGCTAAACCCACTTTTCTCCACTCCCTGTTCCTCCCTACGCAAATTATACCTTCACTCGTACTCGTAAATATTTTCCGGCTACATTCGCACCCGTGTCCGTGCACAGCACACCACTCGCACACCAACAGGCACCCATTTTCCGGCGCACCATCTTCGCATGCGCACATTCTTACCTTTGCACCTGTCCAGTAAAATACTTTCTGTCAACGTAGCAATACTTCTGCTATACCTGTTACAAGATCTAAACCCACTCTTTTTCATTCCCCGTCCCTCCCAACGCAAATTATAGCTTCCCTCGCGCTTGCAAATATTTTCTGCTACCTTCGCACCCGTGTTTATGCACAGCACACCACTTGCACACCACTCTCCTCTGTTTCAGGGAATTCCTTCTCTGCAAGGAATCTTCTCCCTTTCCCTCACTTATCCAGGCCCCTCCTTCTGTCTTAATCAACCCAATACGTTTCCCTCTTTCTAGGAAATTCTTACATCTTAGGAATTTCCCACTCTCCCCCACTTATTCAGGAGCCTCTATTCTGTCTCGAATATAACTACACTTCCCTCTCTTTCAAGATTTTCCCTCTCTTAGGAATCTCTTCTTTCCCCCTCTAATTCAGGCCCACTCCGTTCTGTCTCAACCATTACTACACTTTCCCTCTCTTCTTAGGAACCTCTCCCCTTTTAGGATTTTCCTCTCTCACCCACTAATTCAGGCCCACCCGTTCTGTCTCGACTATTACTACACTTTCCCTATCT
>LULA01011562.1:0-95166 GCA_002091835.1 Anopheles maculatus
TTTGTTGTGGTGCGTGTAGACCAATGGTCGGCAAACTTCTTCGAGCAAAGAGACAAAGTGATAGAGTGATTGAAGAAGTGTTGAAGAGCCAAATTGAAACTTTTGCTATCAAGTATTCCTTGGTGACCGGTGCTCTAGAAATGGCAAAATATTTTAGTGAAGCAATACCTACAGAATAGTTCATATTGTTACGGTACGCATTTTTCTAAGATAAAATAGCCTAGTGCTGAAATTATTTAAGTTTTAGGAATTTTTATTCTGACAAAAAATTATCAGAGTTTGTGACGAGCTTAGCAAACCAAATGGCAATACGGTATGTTGGTTGTTCAATTGCTCTGATTGCTCGATTGTTTGACTGAAGGTAGATTAATATGGTCAGATCTTCAAGCTTAAGTCATCATAGACCCAAGGATCTATATTTATCGAGAGTGAATATAGTGTAAAATGTACCATAGAATGTTCCGAAAACCTGGCGTCTGTAGCTTGTGCCCTGGAGTCTTGCTCTTGCTCGAGATCTTGGAGAGATCTTGCTCGACCATGTTTGTAAGCAATGCGATGAACTAGAATCAAGTAAAACATAGTGAAGAGACTCATGAAAAAGATATGGCGGATGGTTAGCTGGTAATCAATAGAAGAGTTTCAGAACTTTCCTGTCCTGCGACCTGTTTTTGGGATATATCGAGATGTAGATTTAATTGATTCCTTAGCATATAAAAGTCTTGAAAGTATGTGAACATTTATTAGATCTATAGCTTGTAATAGTTCTACAAGATTTCCAAAATGAATAGGGAATGTTTAAGTAATTGCCGTACACTGCTTCGGATGTAGTGGACAATTTACAAATTGATCTAGAAAAGTGGCAGATATGATCTCCGCACCGTTCCTCGGTAGTAAGGACTGACTATTCTAGAACGAGGTAGCCTATTTCTACACTTCCTAAATAGAAATGGAGAATCCAACGGTAGAAGCTGGACAGTTTTCTCGAGAGTTTCGAGAGTCTAGATATCACTAGTTTCACTATTAAATCCTCTAAAAGTCTGTAAGTCCTAAACGTTTTCGAATTAGACGCAATCACATCGTTCAACAATAAAGATCATTTTCAACCAAAAATTCCATTGAGAATGACCAATAGTCACACTTTGTAGACCCCTGGCTGAAGAGGATCCCTTAGAAACCGTTTCCAAATATCGTGAAACTTTGCTTTCATCTATCGAGCTAGCGGAATGAATCGGGATGTTGATTATTTGCTTCATTGCTTGGGCAGGTCACGTTTTTCGCGTCAGGAAGGGCAATCACTTCCCATTCCATTTATTTATTCCTCCAAATAATCGATGACCAGCAGCAATCGTGCCAAAGGTAACGATAGCGTAATTCCAACGTCTGATCTCCCGGATGCATACTGGCGCACCTGGAACAGCACTTTTTGGGGTAAAATAAACCCGCCAGCTCGCGTCACAGACACAGACAGAGTGTTTGGCATACTTACTAAAGCGAAAACACATCTTTACATACCGAATCATGGAAGAAATTCTACAAAGCAAAAAAGGATCCATCAGTACGGAGGGGCATGTCATCGACATGGGTACGTGTACGACGACACAGACACCAACGATATGGGGTTTGTTGTTGACGATTAAGGGGTCCTGAATGCTGAGCACAGATTTTTGGTTCTCGTCTTTGGTTGCTGTCCCTAACCCTAACCAGCTTCAAGGAAGCACGCAAAAAAATCCCGAACTGTCCCCTTTTTTATGAACCGGAATTGCCGAATTACCACACTTCTTTCCGCACGGGTTGTGATGACCATCGGCCATCCTTTTGGTCCGTAGAAGTGGTTTAAGGGGCCCTGAATTATGAGTGACTTTATTCGCCTTTCTTTCTTAAGCGTGGGTCCCGTTCAAGCGAAGGTAGTTTATTGTGTGCTTCGTGAAAAGTATTCCCAACAATGGTGTACCACTTCTTTTGCTCTCCCTAGTTTTGTTGCCGCTGAGTATCGTATTGTTTACGGCATTCTTCGGAAACGGAAACAGATTCCGATGAATTAGAACTTGGTTAGGGTCGATGCGTTTTTTTTTCTTATTCTGCTCAGTTTATTGTGAATTAATTCGTACGTGTAGTAAACAGGCGGAAATATCTTCAAATGCTTCAGCTGTCCTTCTTCACGGGTGTTTTGCTCGAACCTGTGTCCTGTGTTTATGTGAAATGGAGTTAATTTTTCAATTTAGAATTACCACCGGTCGCTACCTTGAATGGCACAGCATCATTAATTCAACCTCTCTGGGCTCCTTTGCTCCGATGGAGACGCCCGGTGGCTTACTGCAGCATTGTGGCTGCGTACGTTGTTTTGGGGCACGTTCCAAAAACGGACGGGTAATGTGGTCCACCCCGTAACGTTGTGAGCCTCTCGAAATTCTTAAATCCGAAACTTTACGACACAAGTTAACTGAAGCGGATGATACGTTCTTACCTTCCTGCCCAGCGCGTAAGACGATATGCGACCCTGTGTCAAAAAACGTAATCCCGTGGAAAATTGAACGAACAACCTTTCCGTGTGAGTGTGAGTGTGTGTTTTTCCCTTCTCTTATTTCTTACGTGTTTCACCTTTGAGAAGGTTTAGCGCAGGGTCGAATGCTGGTGCTCTCCATTGAATGGGACAAATTCCCCGTTCTCATGTACACGGCAGCAGGTACGGGAGCATATTATGAACATGTTACACTCGATTATCGTGTGTGTTTACTCATACGCACACGCACACACACACACACACTTCCCATTAGGACTGCGGAAACCGGAGCTAATGTGTGGCACATCGCTGCTGCTGCTGCGCTGGCAAGGAATTTCATTTTCTGCTCTCTCACATTTCGCACTAATAAAGGGGATTTTTCCTAATTTTCCTGTCGCCGCAAACGTGGTTTTGTGTGCGCCAACCGTTGTCGCATACAGATCTAGCAGCATCTCCCACCGGTATGTGGCAAAAAAAAACCTCCCGAATAAAGTTATTTATTTCCATTCATGCGGATTATGAAGTGTAATTATTTGGTGGAACAAGAACCTGGTAACCTGGGAGCGTGTGCAACGGAGGCAGGTAATGAATTTGCACACCGAATAAACCCCGGAAAAAAAAGGAAACTCGAGCCATATGTTTTACGGACAGAAGTAATTAAATCACCCGGGACACATATTTCAACCGGGCCCAGGTCTTTATTTACAATAATATGGAAAATTAATTTTAAACTTCATTTCATTATCAATTAAGAGAGTGGGCGCCGTTTACGCAATGACCGAAAAACGTATTGCCTACACTTTATCTAATCGTCATCCTGTTTTCTTGGTCCATTTTTTCTCCCTCTCTCTCTAGTGTGCATGGCCGGATACAACGAGAAACGACTGCTGCACGATCTGCTCGACTCGTACAACATCCTGGAGCGACCGGTGGTGAACGAATCGGATCCCCTTCAGTTGAGTTTTGGTTTAACGCTGATGCAAATCATTGACGTGGTAAGTTTGTGCGACGTGACATTAGCTTTTATTGTACCAACCTTTCCGTGTACAAACCCTGCTTTGCTCCGTGAGTAACGGGCACATTTATTTATCTCCAGTTGTTTGCAGGTCATTTGATTTTTCGGTACCAAATGTCTGGGAAAAGCATTCCCTTTAAGAGCGCGCTTCGACCAGATTCTCGTAACGCAATAGCTGCATACTTTTGCCTTTATTCCGCGCATCATTATCACCGTTCTATTCCATCCTTCGCCGGCCTTTTGTTTTTTTTTTTGTTTCGGTGACGATATTTAACCTCAAAATGTATATTGCTATAAAATTCCATCGAACGGCTGGTGAATGGGTCATTGAGTTTTCACGAGTTTGTTCTTTTTTTGAGCGCGCGCGCGAATAAATAGCTCGCAATTCGATTAGCTTCGATTTGTTTTACGGTTGATCGGGCTGATGAGTTGAGGTGGCATCGATTTGTCCACCTCCGTCGGTAAAAGATGGCAAAGAAGACCACACTAAAGAAGCAAAGAAGCAAACAGTGAACGAACGTCGCTTTATTCCTTGATCTCCTACAGTTTCTCCGGTTCTCTGCTGATGGCCGGGACATCGTTAGCGTTCTAAAGCTCGTTAAAACTGGCACGCAGATCTAGCCGTTACGATCCGTTCCCATGCATTCTTCCTCTTGCGGCATTGTGCCAAATCGAACACACACAACCTTTGGCCACGGGTCATTAAAACTTCAAACGCCTCGCCCTTTTTTCTTCTTAGTGGACGGCGATTGTCCTTTTTTTTACGTGCCCGAGACACACCGTGGGATGAAGATGAGTGGCTGTGTGTGTGTGTGTGTGGGTGTGATGTGTAATGCCAGTTTACCTGCAAACGAAGCTAAATATATGGTACCACGCTTAATCTGGGGTACGTGCGTGTGCGTGCATGAGTGAGGCCATTTTTTTTTGTGTGCTGTTTTTTTTGCTTGTGTGATCCAAAACGAGTCTGCGCTGGTGATAAAAGTAAATAAAATCATATTTTTATTACCTGCACGTGGACCGCTTGGTTGGATACGGCTGAGCTGTCTTAAATCTACCGAAATGTGACCAAACTGTGAATTAAGAAAATAGAAAATGTAAGATCTTAATGTCCAAGTTTTGGAATGACAAGTACCAGTAACTTTTTTTTTTGTTTTTATTATTAAAGTGTATAAAACTCCCTACGCCTTCAATATAAGTTTAGTTGTATTCTGCAAAACATAAATTTGAAAATATGGAAACGAAATTTTATGCATTTACATTTTTACAAATTTTTTAACGTGTTGAAATTTAATTTGTTGTTTCCATATTAAGATTTGTGAATCCAGAGAAACAAATATAAGTTGAACAAGGAGACTATTCAAGAAGTTCTGTATTTAAGGATTTCATTTTCTTTATATATTTAATTTATAGGAATGATATTTAAAAGCTTACAATGTTTTCCAGGTTGCAATACTAGCGTTCATTTAAAGCGTTGTGTTCAAAAAAATATGCAGTTCAGAAAAGCAGCTACAAAAACTAATTACGGAGTATTGCAGAGGTTTTTTTGTTAATAATTCAAGTTTATCATTGGGGCGGCCCGGTGGTGTTTCCGATAGCGGCACCGGTCTTCACACGGCAGGACCGGGGTTCGAATCCCGGCGAACCGCCTCCCCGTACGTAAGACTGACTATCCTGCTACGGGTAAAACCAAGTCATAGAAAGCTAGAAATAGCAGGCCAAGACCGACTGAGCTTGTAGAGCCACAGAAGAAGAAGTTTTTCATTATATGTATGAGAAGGTATGCAAAGACATTGTTAAAGGCATTGAGACCTAAACCAAACCTTGGAAATTTTTTTACATTACAAGAAACCACAGATTCAATGTTCCAATATATAAAAAGATCAATAAATAGCTAGAAGGAGCATGAATGTATCGTTAAAAGAGTTGTGCCAAACTATTTCTAAGTTAAGTTAAGATCATTATGGGAAAGTCTATTTCATATCCCAGAATTTTATCTTAATTCAGGTGCATAGTATAATGTTGAGTTGTTAGTAGTAATGTAATAATGAGAGTTGTTAGTCGCCACGTCGATTCGAAACGTTTAACAACTCTTTTGTGATTTCAAACGTTTAATAACTCTTCCGCAAATTAAATCGTCAAAGATTTTTAAAAACTCTTTTGCAATTCGAATCGTTTAACAACTCTTTTGCGATTTGATAGCTTAACAATTCTTTTGCGATTCGAAAAGTTTAACAACTCTGTTGCGTTTTAAATAAATAGAGATTTTTGCAAATCTCATGCTTCTTTATTCCACAATAAATTGTTTTGTTGAAAGCTGTCTACAAGTGCCATACATAAAATAGCACCATCGTGTCGCGTATTTTGTATGATATATTAATTCGGTCAAAAAAAAAAATACAAAATAATCATTTTTACGACAGCCAAATTATTAAAAAATTTCTTCGTTTCGATTTGTTTCGTTTCGAGTTTTTCAAAATCGTTACCTATTCAAATTGCAAAAGAGTTACTAAACGAATCGAATTGCAAAAGAGTTGTTAAACGATTCAAATCGCAAAAGAGTTGTTAAAACTTTTCGTGAATAGTTTATGCAACTCATTCTTTAGGAAGATTTTAATCAATCTCTCACTCTTACTCAGTTCGCACAACACTACTTCGCATAAGCTAAGTAATCTAGATGCTACTGTAAACTAGCAGGCCTTTAGAACATCACCAACCCGATCAGCCAGCTTAATGCAGAATCGCGGAAGCTCCGGACTCGTCGTGTCTCTTCTGATCACGGCCTTAAAAGCGAGTGAACGAATAATATAAATAATTATATGTTTAAAGTCTGGTAGAAGCTTTTGCTTAACTCTTTAAGTTCTACCAAGTGCTTATAAATTTTATAAAACATAGAATATACGGTTCATCAAAGGTCTAGTTTAGAACGCACTAACTAATCACCAGGTAACGAACATTCATCTCGTGTATTGCTTTGATGGATGGTTTATGAAATAGAATAAGAATTTGCCTTTAGAATTCCAAATCCAAGAGTTGTTGAGTTCCTAACCCCAATTTTACAATGTAAATAATTGTTTATGAATCCTGACAAGCCTAAGAACCAATTTATTAAACGCGCTATGTAACACAAAGAAGATTTGGTTTGAAAAGTTGTAGGACACATTCTAGAGCACTTGTAAGACTTATTAAAGCTGCACGGAAACGCCTGCTATAAAGCGTTTCTCTTCTTTTCTTTTATTTTCTTTTTTTTAATAGTGTATTTTCAAAATTCATTCATTGGTACATTTATTTTACGCTATGTTCTAGAAGGTCTTATCCTCCTAATTACCCTAACAAAGCATACTGAAACATACATACAACTTCCAACCGGTATCTGCAATCGATTTATACGCTTAATCCAATTGCACATTTAAATTCCATAAATGCTAATCCCGCCCACAAACGTTACCATAATTCTTTCCGGATTATTCTAACTACCTTTTGCTTCGAACCCCCGTAATAGACTGTATCGGATCGTGTGCACTCACTTTATCGGCAAGATGCTTCAATCGCTTCACAATCCACCTGTAGTTAACCTGCAAACACCAGTGTGCATAATGTGTAAAACGTTTGTTCGCCGTGCATTTCGGGCACGTTGGGCCGTTGAGCCTTTATTCAATCGATTCGATGCTTCAAGTTTCTTTCCAGTCTTTGTTGCACAGGTTGCCGAAAAAAAAACGGGAACCGAAAAAAAAGGATATCCGTTTCAAGTTTCCCTACTGTTCGGACTGGGACAGACATTTTTCATCGTTTTTTTTTTTGTTACTCCCTCCTTCCCATCCAACCCCCAATAGAACCGAGTGAGGTTATCAAAAGTGATTTTACATGCACATTTAAGGGCTGTAGTGGATTTGCTGTGCGCAATTTTATTACACCATCAGTGTCCTCGAGTGTCAGCTAGCGACAACCGGGACCTGAAAACTGCAGCTCGCGTGTGTGGGTTTCGTTTTTGTGCCGTTTTGGTTTTGGTTACAGTTTTCGGTGTTGAATGAGATCCGGATTTTTTTTTGCCTTGTTTCCTCTGTGTTGCATAGATCTTCAACAAGGGATATAATATTCACTTTAACAAAATGGTTCTTGTGAACGGAAGAGAGCGAACGAGAGAGAGAGAGAGAGAAAGAGGCACGAGATGAACAGGTTGGCGTGGATGGTGGAAGTGTAAAGAAGCAAAGACACACACACTTTTGCCCGTGTACACTACCACCAGCGCGGTAGTGCGCTTGCGTTTGTAAATTTTTAAATAAATGATTCTCTCACCCATTTGCTACTCATTCGCCACTCACCATTCTCACTGTTTGGCGCTGCTCCAGCTCATTCTGCTCGTTCACTCGTGTGCTGAGGTCAGTCCAGGCCTGTGCCTGTGTGCCTTGGCACACCGCTACCACCCTACATTTCGAATGCGCCCGGTACGGGAACTACCCACTAAGCTTGTCATCGTGTGTTTGTTATTGTAAGTCAGGGCCAACAGGGCGAAACAAGGCTTTGGCTCTCAAATTCTTCGCTCACATTCTTCGGTTCAAGTTCAGACGGGAGCGGTTCTAGAATTGTGGTGCCGTACCACTGTACGCCATCTCCCACGCCACCATTGTGCCATTTTCATCACTGAAGGAGTGTGCTTCAGATTAAGGGCTTTGTCCGAAGTGCGATATGGGAGCTGTAATTGAGATGCAAATAGTCGACGTCGCTCTCGTGCCTTCTTGCGCGACCCATTTTCATCCATCCGTTTTTTTTTGCTGCTCCCACTTTCGTGTTTAAGTAAAGATGGGACGGAGAACGGGTGGACACGGGTGGTTGGAAGACGCGGGCATGAACATGGTCCCGTCGACATGGTTGTATAACTACGTATCCCATATTTGGTGGCAACCAGCAACCAGCTGGAAGATGATTCGTTGCCCTTTTTTTCGCTTGTACATCTGTGCATGTGTGAGTTTGTCAGTTTGCTCATGTCTGTATGTAAGAGTCATGTAAGTAACGAGAAAACTACCAGCATCATTTTTGTGTACATTCGGGGGGAGCATCGCTTGCATAATTGATTTTCCCAAACAATCTCCCAACCCGTACACTGTTCACCCTTTATCCGGTCTGGTTTTTCGGGTTTAAGGACTTTATCCATTTCAAATGGGGAACAACGGGGAAGGCTGGTTCGGGGCTTAGCTAAAGGGATTTTCAAATGTCTCAGACCGACCGAAACAGTGTACGTACCACACTAGAGTGGTTCGGGGTGGTTCAATTAGCACACTCGATCAGGCGACGTTACATGGCCTGGAGGCGTGCAAGTTTTCGGACGGGAAATTGCCGACCGGACGTCACGGTTTCCACAGGTTCACTGGCCAAATTTGCAGCTTGTTTGCATTTATGTACGCCCGTTGCGAGTTCGATGCAGTGATTGTAGCATCGGTGCCTGAGACAGGCGAGCCATGAAACAGGACAGTTCCATTAGGGGGCCATCGCCTGCGAGAATAGTTTGAGTTTGACGATGCAATTACACGGACTTAGGCAGGTGCATCCGTCGAACGAAAATCGATCGGACGCTTGGAAAATGGTGGTCAAATGGTTGGGCAAAGTAAGTTGCGATAGTATGATCCAACGTGTAAAATAATGAATAAATTATTCATAAATAATATACAGCCAAATAAAATGAAGTTGTGACTTGTTTTTAAACGGATATAGATCTTTAGTTTGCTGGTGGATGTTCAATGCCTTTACTTTAAAGAACTTTTGACATTCGTAAAGTCTTAAATTGATAACTTTAAACAACGATTTAAGGCTACGGTGTTAAGGTCTTTTGTTATAAACACCTTTTAATAATTTCTTTACAAAATCAAATTTATGTTAGAGTGTAAGCTAGTTTGTTAAAAAAATTAAAATAAATTTTACTGCGATTTAGCGTATATTGAGTATAACTTTTATTGGTAATATTTATCGATGGAGGCGCCCAGTACTTCATTAAAATAAACCTCAATATTTGGTTGCTTATGGATAAAAAGATAAAGGAAAAGATGCCTTGTTAAGAAGAATTGGTTTTATACTAAAATAGTTGCAGCATTATGCAGTCGTTTTTACCAAATAAAAAAATCGTATCAATACGTAAGAAGTTAATGGCACTTTTTACAAATTGTGGTTTGGTTATACATGTTATAAATATCAAAAGCAGTAGTTTAAATGTCTGATCCTTTTTTATTGACCAACAATACATAACGATTGCAGATTTATAAAGATATTTTTACATGCAACGACATCAAAAAGCATACATGAACGCCCTTTGGCTGTCAAAATCTTATTAAGAATTTAAATTTCTTAACATATTACAAGGAAAACTTTTCTCATATTCAAGAGCACAATTTAGTGTCTAGATAATTGATGACACCAAGATGATAACCTAATAAGGCAATACTTTTTCGAGAAATTCAAAAAGTTTTAACGCTGGAAATTCTGGATTCATCTGAACATTTCCACAAAGTCCAGTTTTCTATTCAATTTAGCTCATTCATCAGCAAAAACTTATCCCTAACCTTTACCCATAAAACAAGTAAAACCCATCCTACGTCGAAGATTTGCGGACAGTCGATCATACGTGGCAACATCAGATGTTCCAAAGTTTCGTGTTTGATCGATTACCTCCATCATAAATCGAACGTTTTCGGCAAAGTTTAACATTTTTCCCACCTAAAACTTGATAATTCAATTGTGTGGTTTATAGTTTCCCAAAGTATTGCTAACGAATTCATCGCTTTAATTCGATTATCTTTCCTTCCTCTACTTTCAGGACGAAAAAAATCAGCTACTAGTGACGAACATTTGGCTGAAGCTCGTAAGTACGAACGGCTAAGGCGTGGCTTCCCGGGGTAGTTCGGAATCGATGCGCGGCCAAATGGAGCAACGCTGTCACTCCTTTTGGGTCGCTTAGGACAATCTCCTATCTTGGTGACCTGATGTGGAACCCGTTCGGATGGCATGTTCTCCATTAGCGTTACCGAACGATTACGCTGCCTTGTGCGTGTGAAGCCATGCAGTCAACTTTAGTTATAATTTTGCTCATATTATGGTTTCACACTTTAACTTATTAATTTTTTAATGAAGCCGAATCATTCTACACTTACGTGACTATCGTACACGTCATTCAATACTAATAATTTCATCCAATTGCTTGCGAATTGAATTACGAGAGAAAACAAACTCCGATCATGTTGTCTGTTTGCTTGCGTCCAAATCACTTACCCCCAGAATCGCAGAAAGACCTAAACTTCAAAAACAAAACAAAAGTCTAAGGGTTCAATTTCGAACCAGTTTCGTTTACCAATACTGGACCAGTATGGACCCAGGCAGAAAACAAGACACCCAAACGTGATTTTAGATACGTGTTACGTTGAAAACGGGTCGAACCCTTGGCATCTCCACAGAACACAACCGGAAGCCGGAATAATCATCACGTGCTCAGATCGATTGCCGCCGGTGGCAAAACGCCAGTTGGCTGTACCGGACGGCTGGCAAACATTTTTCAATCGCATCTCGCATGCGGAAACAATTTTAACCTGATTACTTGTTCCGGCCACAGGAAGCCGACCCACCACGGTTCGGTGATGTGATATTTCGGGCTGGGAAAGAAACATCTAAAAAGAAAAACTCGTTCAAAAAGAGAGAGTTAAATTTGTCCTTGCTGGGGTTGAAGTGTGTGCGAGTAAATCGTGAAGCAAAAAACCTCTTCATCGTTCATCGGACACCGAAGCACAATTCTTTCCACTCTCATCTTCAACGGGGATTCAACGAAAGGAAGCATCTTCACGGCCGATTGTAAAAGCACAACATAACTAACAAACGCTTCTAACCGGAACGGAAGCGACCGGAAGCCAATTCACAAACGCAGCCTAAACGAGAAACAAAGGGCCCCCAGCTCAGAGACCTTGGGACACCAGCTGCCCATTGGGTGAATTGAGTTGCGTACCGCTGATGGGTTGTGCGTCCCGGAACAACTGAAAACTTCAACTCAAGGTAGAAAGAAAAGCATCCTCAAGCTCACTCAAGCTACAGCAGACACGGGAGCGAACACAGCGCTCTTTAATAAATAAAATATGAGCCGAGCAATTTGTTTCGACAGGTTCGACTTCCGTTTTGTGCGCTACCCGGGAAGGTAGCGGGAAAACACGCCAAAAAGGTAGGAGAAAACTGGCTTTACCACGCGGATCGTTGGTCCGTTTTCGTGCGGTGCGCCAGTCCGGGAGTAGATAAGCTTTTATTTATATCTTTCTCTGGTGAGCCTTTTGCTTTGGACAGCCAGCCTGAGCAGTCCATCGTCGCCGTACGGCCAGACAAAGGTAAACCCTTGGCCCGGGCGCATGTATATTTCGCCGTAACCATTCCGACTCAAATCCAGCGTCAAACGTACAGCCACAATCATCATTCGTTTCAGTGCTGTTGTGCTGCCCAGCAACGTTTGCCCAGAATGTCCGGCCGACGTCGAAGAATTGAGGCGAAGTTCCAGGCCCCCACCCTGGAATTACAATTTCCTTGACCAATGTTTCGGTTTGCAGCCTGGCTCGCGCCGTCACGTCGTGACTGTGGACCGTTCTCACCGTTGTTCACTACCGTGCCACCGCAAAAACCATAATATGATGTGCAATTTATTGCGCTTTTGGTGAAATATAATCTTATTTTGGACCTCACTTGACCTGCATACCTCAGGGTTTCCTGGTTCCTAATTTTGCTTCACCCCACGGTATGCCCAGTGTGCGTGTATGTGTGTGTGTGCGTGTATTGTTGTCGGCTCTGTTTTCCTTTTCCACAGTTCCTTTTGTGCCGTTTTTGTGTGTGCGCGCTTCTCATTCGAAGACGTTTCTCTTTACGCACCGCGCGCTTTTGCACATGAACACGGGCATCTGTGCGGTCGGGCACAATCATTTGTGGTGATTTTTGACCGGCATTTCTTGCCGTAGTGGCATATTTTCGTTACTTATTTATGATGCCACTCGGTCCGCTTTACGCCTTCGCCGCGCCCGCGAGCTCTTGTTCGGTTTGTGGAGACACAAGTCAAAAACTGGACCCGATTCGTTCGCGCAAGCGGATGATGAAAGCGGGCGTTTCATTTCCCGGAGACTCGCTGTGTATTGTGCTGTAACCATACGGTCGTATTTTGCGGCGAATGTAGGCTGATAATGTGCTTTTAATAATGTGTCTTCCGGTGGTTGGGTAACTGTAACGGAACGCGGAAGCGTGCGAAAGCTGTGATTACAAACTTTGCTAGCTCCTTAGCAAGAGGTTTATAAACACATCGACGTATTTAATGCAATCTATTGTTGTGTGGGCATTGCGATAGGAACGGCTGTGAATTCTGTTATGGTTGCGTTATACAGTGCGTGACATCATAATAAGCTTACGTTCAGTTCATAAAATCATCATGTAGGTTAAACATATAATGCATTACATTTTAAAACATATAATGCATTACTCGAATAAATTCACAGGAAAGCGATGTTGCTGATGGATATTTGAGGATTTTTCAATTGAGACCCGTCCAGATCGTCTCCCCACATACAAGACTTACTATCCAGCTACAGGCAAAATAAAATCAAATTAGCTAGAGAGCCAGCCGAGACTCGGAGGCGAAAACTACGGGGACCATCTTCTATACATTAATCCATATCCTGAAAAACACTCATTAGATAGACATAATTGGTTTGAGGGTCTATTACATAGACAAGCTTGCCAAAGAATCAAACAAGCGGCGGTAAACCTCGGTTGAACATTAACAAGGTAAAACCCAAAATGATGGTCAGGGGCTCTTCTAACACTAACACGGATTTACGCAGGGGTGATGCGTCCAAAGTCTTTAGTGGTTTGAGGTCAAAAGTAGGCACCGATAACAACTTACATGTCAACCGGTCATATTACATACAGTCTAAGGAATCATTAAAAACATCTGTTGTGGAGATGCACGAAGCTGGACGTGTGTAGAACCTTTATAATATTGAGTACTAGTATTGGCCTCTAAGAAATGGAATCAGTCTAAGACTGACGAAGTCCTCTTTCGAGAGGAAGATGTTCAGAAAAATGTTTCTGTTCGTATATCTGGAAAGATAATGGAGGAATCACTACAATGACAAGCTCTACGAGCTGTACGGTGACCTAACCATCGTGCGCCAGGCTTCGATGGGCTTGTCTTGTCATGAGTATGGCACCGGACGACTAAACTCGTAAAATCCTTTTAGGCCGTCCACTTCTTCTTCTGCTTTATTGGCCAGTCCCTATGGAACACGTCTAATAGACATGGCCTGATGTCCAATGATTCTCCAGCAAACTCGATAAATGACTCGCTGTGCTCCTCTGCGCTTCGTGTCGAACGGTTCGCTGACGAGCACCTTCCTGGCAGGCCATGAGTCCGGCATCCTCATCATGTGTCCCAACCAGCGTATCCTTCCAGCTTTGGCAACCGTCAGTATGTCTGCATCGTCAAACAGCTCAGCTAGCTCGTGGTTCATTCTCCTTCTCCATACGCCCTGCTCGCACACACCGCCAAAGATAGTCCGTAGCGCCCGCCGTTCGAAAATGGCGAGTGCATTGGCGTCCTCCGCCAGCAGAGTCCAGGATTCGTGCCCGTAGAGGACTACCGGCCGTATCAGTGTGCGATATATGGCGCATTTCATGCGTTGTTGGAGTCTTCTGGATCGCTGGAGTTAGTGGAACCCATAGTAGGCACTATTCCCCTGAACAATGCGCCTTCGGATTTCGCTGCTTACGTTGTTATTCGCAGTTACGATCGTTCCAAGATAGCAAAACTCCTCTACTACCTCGAGATCATCGCCGTCAAATAATACTCTGCTTCAGAGTCGTGCTCTATCACGGTCAGAGCCTCCGGCAAGAAGGTACTTTGTCTTCGTCGCATTGATCTTCAATCCAATCCTATCGGCCTCGCGTTTCAGTCGGGTGAACGCTTCGCACACCGCCGCAGATGTTCGCACGATGATGTCGATGTCATCCGCGAAGCCAAGGAATTGGAGAGACCGGGTGAAAATCGTGCCCCGGATATCGAAGCCCGCGCTTCGCATGACGCCTTCCAGAGCGATGCTGAACAGCAAACAGTAGAGTCCGTCCCCTTGCCTCAGTCCCCTATGAGATTCGAACGATTCCGACAGCATGTTCGACACTCTTACTTTGCACTTCACATGCTCGAATTGAGGTGCTCCATTAGTAAATGACGTTGATGCGTCTTCCAGAAATGCTGTAGTGAGCGCCTGATAGTTAAGTAAGTAAGAAAGTATCTCAGTAAGTAAGCTAAAAATGATTGGCCTAGATCCTAGAGGTTTAAGTGCCAAGAAAGAAAAAGGACAGATTTTGAGACAACAAAAATAGAGAAATTTGCAGAGAAAATTGGGATTCTTTTTGCAGTTACCCAATTAATGACACCGTTACGCAGTGAGAGCAGCGATTCGAAAACAAAAACAAAAACAATTGATGTTTGAATCGCTCCATGTTGTGTTTGCTCACTCACAGCTTGAGCCCCAAGATTTATTTCAAACGCAGTTTTTTAAATTAAATTTTGATGCGATAGTCAGTTTCAAACATTTCTTGTGTGAGGGTCTGATTCTATTGAAGCTATTCTGACGATAACCTTAATCCTTTCATTGGATTAATAAACATTCTGCCTCCAATTCCTCCCTCGCACTACTGCACACTGCACGTGAACGCCAGTACAAAGCTAACCGACTTCATAAGCAAAGCTACCTTTGAAGTGTGCCACCACCAAAATTCCCGGAACTGGACACTGGACCAGCAGCCAGGTCTACCCTTGTGTGCAAATCTAGTATCCGGTACCGTAACCACGATCTATGATTTATTGCATCCCGGGATGGCCGAGCACCAGCAGCAAAGGGATATAAATTACATCTGGCAGTTCTGTGTGTGTGTGTGGGATCCGTCCGGACTCATGCACCGGACACCGGGTATGATGATCATAAAGCTTCATCATCAGTCACGGTGGTTTACGGTGGCTGTTACCATCAACGCACACACGCACGTTCACGTTTCATCTTGATGCCCCCCGTGTGTGTGTGTACCCCATTTGGGAGTTGTATGCCGAGAGGTCCAGGGGGTTCTCTCGGGGTGTCTGGTATCAATTACATACTTTTTCTCTGCCCGCAAAAGCACGCACGCCGTCTCACTGTTTCGTACGGGGGTTATCTTATTGAAGGCGTCTCCTGTCAGCACCGGCCCAACCCTTCGATGGCGATTCGCCCATTCATGTGAGCGTCTCGCACGTGCGATGGGAGTTGCACGCCTTCGAGCTAATCCCGAAACGGATTCCGGCTGCTGAGTGGTTGGTCGGGGGCCGGTGATGAACCGGTGAAAATGACCGTTGGGAGATACTGCTACTACCGCTAATGCTGCTACCACTGCTACAACTGCCCGGATTCGCCGAAACCCCGAAGGTAGGAAGTTCACATGATGGCGCCGCCAACGACGATCTCGACGAGCTCATGCAAAACTCATTAATCTCCACCTTCCGGGGCCGGTCGGCGGTCAGCTTCCTAGCTTCCGCCCGTAATCTCCGTCCCCGTGTCCGGCACTCGCAAGAAATGTGGAGCTTTAGGAGCTCATATAATTTGATTACATCCCCGGAGCTGCGTGTTCCATGCCCGCGGGTTCGTGTCGACCCAAAAAAGGCCGTCCGTGCGTTCAAGGCCACCGCAAAGATGGCCAACGGGAGGGACGCCCATCGTTCATCGGTTGGCCTTGCCACGGTGATGAATGTGTTTAATGACGTGTTGCATCTTGCCGTCTGCCATACGAACCGCTTTTCCCTATCCGAAAAACGAACGCCACACCGGTCTGATATTAACTGCCCGTCTTTGTGCGACCCACCGGATCCAATTGGAATGACTTTTTGTGGAATAGTGTCAGTACAATTCGGGCCACCGTTAGCTGGCCAGTTACCCCGATCAGCTTGAGCGAGCGGCTAACCTTCGGTGCCATTTGCTCGAATATTAATTATCCATTCGAGTGACGCAGAGATTAAATGAGGTCGTCAGGAAGTGTCTGGATCAGCGCTTTTTGTTCCCTTTTATTCTTGGCTGCCTGCCGGCGGGTTTCATGTCCTCTTAAGTGGCACAAATTCCTGAATGTGACAGTCAGATTTATTGGCTATAAAAGTAAACAGATCTAAGGAAAAAAAATGTTACACAGTCGGATCTATTTTTTGTTGATGAAAATTGTAACATAAATATTAAAAACAATTCTATGGTACGAGAAAAAAAAGCACGAGCTTTATCATTCTTTAATACACGGACTGTTGTAACTGGAAAATGGGTAAATCGATTCAATTTCGGGTCGATACCTTCGGGAGCGAAGTTTGATTGTGAAAAATCAGTGGCCGGCTTTTTCTTTCCCTTTCACCGGGAAGCACAGCTGTGTGTGAAAAACATCGCCCCCAAAGAAAAGGGATCAACGGGATGGTTAGTTTAAAATTCTAATGGGCAAAGAAAAAGTTTTCCACTTTGACAAAACTCTAATGCCAGCGATGTTTTTTTCCTGTTGCCATTGAAAGGATGTGAAAGTTTTCCATTTTCTTTCATGTTTTCTCCATCAATTGATTTTTTTCTTTTCTATTTTCTTCGATGGATGAGATGATATTTCAATTATCTACTTTAATATCAAGGTTTTTTTTTCCTTTAGAAGAAGGAATTTTGGTTCATAACAATAAATAATTTAAGTTACACTATCCGGCAACAGATGACACGAAATGTTATTTATGTGAAAAAATTTAACTTACATAAATTTTATCTACTATTAATATTAGTATTAAAACCATTGTTGTAATGCCTCTAGCGCAATGCATTCGCCAAACAAACGATCAAAGCGTTAAAAAGCTCATCTGGCACATGTTGCCAGCAGCGACGAAAACGAGCCAAATAGCTTTGCTCACACCACACACTTCATGGCACACCGTACAAAAACAAAACCCACATATTGTGCCGCTGAACGAACCGAAGCGTGAAGAGGAATATTGTAGGAAAAATAAACCCTCGAACACCAGAGAGATACGGCATGTGCGTCCGCCTCGAGGGTACATCGGGCTTCGATTGGAAAATGCCAATTTGTTCCCGATTGTCCTCTCGCCGCACAGTGAACGATGGTCGCTAGCGAAAGCGAAGTTTTTCCGTGGAAAAAGCTGTCGTTTGCAGAGGCAGCTCGTTTGCTGACAGTTTTGTTTTTTGTTCTCTCGATGTGAGAGAGTATTTGTATTTTTTGTATAAATATATTCACCCACTGGGTCATCCATCCGTCCGATTGGATGCTGTCAGCGACAAACCAACGCATGTAACTGAATCGATAGTTTTTTGGGGAGGTTTTTTTTGTTGTTGCGTGGAAAAGCGGAAGCGAATGCGTGATGCGTTGTTTACGTGTGGTGTTGCATGCTTTTCGCTCTGCTTGTGCTTGGTTCTCGTTTTTTTTTTGCTTGCCAGACATGTGTCCCTGTGCAATTGCAGTGGTAAAAATCGATGTTGGTTTGCAGCGGCGTTTCCGGCACCGATGGTTGTTGCTGCCGGTACAACAAGTTGAACATGGTTTGCATGTTCTCAAGCGGCAGTATTTGTATTAACCGTTCAATATACCGGCTTTCGCACATGCGGTAAAAGAAGTGTCAATTTCAGTGCTGAACTGTTGTTTGCAAGCTTGTATTGCGTTACGAATTTGTTGCAATACGAAACATTGCTGTACATTTGGCACGTTTTGGAGGCAATGCGTGGTTTACTATTGCCGTGTGAATTGAAAATAGTGTAACAGTTTTTTTTGTAAATATTTTTATACACTTAGAGCAATAACTAATACATTTAAAAAATATATAAGTTCAGTTTTAAAAGCTACAACTGATTAATGTTAAGGCATGTTGAATATATGGATCAAGAGATCCTTCCTTATGGGCGCAAAGGAATGTTGAGACAATCGTCGATTGAGTCCTGCTGAGGCTTTGTCAAAAGAACTTTGACGATGAAATGACAATCTGTCACGTCACTGTAAACAAATATCAGAAGGAAAACACTTGGACATAGACCTGAAGATATATTCGACTTATATATCTTGGATAACTTTAGCTTGGATAATTCTGTCACTGAGATTCTCAGACAAGATCCAATTGATCCAGAGACTTAAGTTTAGCCACCATAGACAACTTAGAACAATTACAACTATTCCGATAGTATTTGGAAACAGACTTTAAATATACATAACTCAGAACAACGCCAGTTCCTGGAAGGTTCACCAAGGCACTTCTCCTTCTCAGAGGGTCACTAATTTGGGTACTCGTTTTGGGTTAAAGGCGTCTTCAGTCTTTAACATCTTCAGGTTTTATTCATACCTATTTCTTTTTACAGATCTATGATATGAACAAGACCCTACTCTTCTCTATTCCCCGGTGGCACTACCGTGGTCTGGATTTAGCCACCGGGGATGTTTGTCCGTACAGACGGACTCACCTCAATAGATTGAAAACGTAAACCTCGTCAGCGCACTAGTGCTGGTCTCGATGCTGAAGATATCTGGACTGCCGTACTATGATCTGCTGCAATGGAAAGCGCCGTCATGTCGGTGGCCGTACGATAATCTGCTGCCATGAAGCGCCGTCATCGAATGCTTTTGTTTGATGATCTGTTGCTATTGAAAGCGCCGTCATCTCGATATCTTCTCCGGATTCACCTCTGTTGCATCGCCTCGTACGTTTCACGCAGTTTGCGCCGTAAGGTGACCCGTCCAAATGCACGCGGTCGCCGTTGTCTACACCAAAACTTGTATATATTTATGCATAATGAATTTTCGGTGATCTTTTTGTGGTGACAGATAGAGGGCTCTTCATTCATCCAGGTTGATCCGTAGATTTTTCACTGGGTGAAGCGACTGGGGCGGCCTGATGGTGTATACGATAGCGGTGCCGGTCTTCACACAGCAGGACCGGGGTTTGAATCCCGGCGGACTGCCTCCCCGTACGCAGGACTGACTATCTAGTTCCGGGTAAAAATTAAGTCTCAGAGAGCTAACAATAGCAGGCCAAGTCCTCACGAGGTTGTAGTGCCAAGGAAGAAGAAGAAGAAGCGTCAGCGTTTTCGTTTGAATTTCCTATACGGTGTTAGGACCGTAAAGCTAAGAACAGCATTTTGTCGACCATCATTAACGATCAAACACTAATTTTTTTTTTTATACCCGCACTATAATTGTTACCTTTTGCGCTCGCATTATTAGAATTTATTGGGCATTTATTCATCAAACTACATAATCTACAAATGTTCAATGCCAAAAGATTATTATCCCAGTTTATGCTGCAATGTTTAACAATTGCTAACCACCTTGCTCAATTCAGCTCTTTCGCCCAAATTCAAACGACAACAGCCAACTTCGCATCCGCTTTATTTTATGTCCGATTTAAATTCCATTCAAGTAGCACTATTCATTCCCCCGCACAAAGCTAATACACACAATTGAGCCGCTTACTGTTTATTGCCCGTACCGAGCATAATCTGGCCGTAAGAAAGTATGGATTGCAGTTTTTCAATTGTTCCCCGATGCTTTCCGTGCTCCGGACGTACGACAACGGTACGGCTAGTGTGATGTTCTTGGGCAGAATTTAAAATTAGATTAGTTTGAGACTTTGCTCGAAACCCACACCACGGCTCGATTTATTTGAATGTTAAATTTTCGCTTTCTCTCGCTCTCTCTCTCGCTCTGTACGCCTTCCGTATCTGGGCCACGAAGTGAATACGAATCTTATCCTCCCAAAACGAGACCAATTTCTTGCCAAGGGTCACGAGCCGAATTGTCGATGAAATGGAACGACCAAGAGTCCCCTAGTCGTGCGGTGGTGACCTCCTCGCAAATGGATGATTCCGGTTTCCGGTGCACGTGATCGAATTAGACATTCGGGTAGCGTATTGTCGTTTGTGTTTCATGACGCGTTTTGTGGATGCCGTCTGAGGTGATTCTGGAAAGGATGGCGAAGAGATCTGAAGGATATACGGATAGTGAGCAGATGGAGAAAAAAAACAAGAAAGTTAGAACGATCCCGGACGGAACAGTGGAACAGTGCTTCGGTTTTGCTCCAAACCATACCTTGCGCCCACTGACTATCGCTGGAGAAAAACAATGTCCGAAAGAGTAGCATCGTATTTTTGTCCTTCTGAGTCATTGCTGGAACTCCCTTCGGGCGAGATTCTGATGGGTGTCGGGGAGGCTAGAAAGTCGTCTAGTTTGCTTATGTCACCGCTGGAAGGCGGTCACTAGTCTACATTGCCACCCCCTTTATGTTGAGTGTATGTGTGTACGCGTTGGTGGAGCGTTCTGCTCACGGTTGGATCGATTTCATCACGCCTCGGGAATGAATCATTCATGCGGTTTTGGTAAACACTATCCTGCCAAGGCAAGCAACAGCGATTGGGAGTTGAAGGTGTTGGGGTGAAAATTTGAATATTTTCTCCCCGCTTTCCTTCTCGCTGGTGAAGAAAGAAAAATCCTGCCTCGGACCAAAGACGCGGCAAGAAACCTCCGTCCAGAGGCGATGAGGATTAGATAACAAGTGACAAACCCTTGTCTCGTTTTGGTACACGTTTCGGAGGACTGTTTTTGGGGGCCAAATCCCGGTGGGAGTTGATTTCGGGGAAACTGTCAGACACCGGCTGAGAAAACTGATCTCTTCATATGAGCCATCAGTAGCAGCATGTGAAGAAGGATCGAATAGGAATAGAGAAGAATCGGTTGGAGACTTTCTGCGATTTGATCGGGATCGGGATGATAATGTGATTGGGTTGCAGCAGACAAAATCTCTTTTGTATTTCTTATTTAATTTTCCTTTACACAACACATTTCCATTGCTAATACTCGTACTACTAACATTGCATATATTCTAACCTTCGTAGTGGCAATCCGAAATTCTTCGAAATGTGTTTATTATAACGTGTGTTCTCTCTTTCTTCTAACCCATTTCATTTCATTTCATCTCGTGTTGAAACTCCGGCTGCGGATAATTGTTTGTATGTATGTGTGCGATACAAAAACACCGGTGCATGGGGGGCGCATTTTTGTTGAAAATACGCAAAACAAAACCAAAACCCGATGCACAAATCAAAATCAACCACAACAAATTTCCGTTCGATTGCGTGCGTTTTGTGCGCGAATCACGCCCTAATTCTGCCGAATGCATCCGGGTTTGTTGGTGTGAACAAATATTCGCTCAAAACAACACCAAATGAACAATCTTCAACAAAAAACCGACAACAAAATCCAATCAAAACCGCCAAAAATCAAACAATCTATTCTGCCATGTTTCTAACACCCTTTTGTTGGGCAACTAAAACGAAAAACCCGAAAAATCAAACAAACAAACAACACATCCAAACTCAGGAATGGAATGATATGAATTTAAGGTGGAACACATCGGAATATGGTGGTGTGCGAGATCTACGGATACCACCGCATCGGATATGGAAACCAGATGTTTTGATGTACAACAGGTTGTTATTCACTCTTTTAAACTCCTTTCACACCCCTTTCTGGTGAAATCAAAACAACTAAAGGAGGAAAGCAATAAATCAAATTCGATTTCGCACTAAATCCATCAAAACAATTCCTAACTCTTTTTTTATCAATATAATGTCAATAATTCTTCATTTTTTATCTATTTTGTAATTTATTTTATTTCTTTTATATCTTGTTATAGTTATTGTATCTTTTATTATTCTCTTAACAATATTCATTTGGTTCTTTATTTTCAGCTATAAATGATTTCTGTTTCATTTAATTATTTGCATGTGTTTAGACCAATACTCTTCTGTTCTTTGGTTCATTCTTCCCTTTCCCAAACTTAAATAAAATGAACAAAATTTAAAATAAAATCACTTCAATACTTCTACCGAAAATTGTTTCGATTTCTAACCAACCTTTTTAAATAACTAAACTACTATTCTAATCTTTTCCACCAACCGAACAACCGACCGGCAGTTGAAATGTACTCATCATTACCGTATATTTATATTTTAGTGCTGATGAAGGCTTTGATGGCACATACCCAACAAACGTAGTCGTACGCAATAATGGTTCTTGTTTGTATGTGCCACCAGGAATCTTCAAATCAACATGTAAAATAGATATAACGTGGTTTCCATTTGACGATCAAAGATGTGAAATGAAATTTGGTAGTTGGACATATGATGGTTTCCAGGTAAAGTTGATGCATACAATATTGTACAGATGAATGATATATATTTTTATACTTAGCAATTACCGGCAGAACGAAACTTTCATGTATAATCAATAGCCTATAGCAGTACCATGTGTCACCTACCAGTACGATACTAATGATGAATCTTGCAAACCAAACTTCGAGCCGAAGATGTACTTGCTATCACACCTGCGTTGCATTTTAGAGCCTTAGCAGCTATTGGGGTGGTCGTGCAAAGGAAAATCAATTCACAGTTGCTGTTCAGTGTTGACGTATGACGCATTAAAAGTGCATAAATTAATTCTAAGTTATAATAACTAAACCGCAACTAAGTGAATTGGTGCTCGAGCCGATCGCCTTCTCAAGAAGTACTAGATTCTTTTGGCTGTATTATTATGTGTTGAGTTTAGTCATTTTGCGCTAGGAATTTGTGTTTTAATTATACCAGAGTTGTAGTTTTTGCCACAAAAATGAAAGCAAAAGTTCATTGCTGCCAGCTGCTTCTAGAAAAGTTGTGTTCTAGCTGAATTCGATGTATTCCAAATTGGTCCTTGAATTTCTGTCCTAAATAAGCGTTATTTTGAGCACCACAGGTGACATTAGTTGAACCTTTTGCTCTTGTCACGATTCCTATAAAGAATCCTTGCTTCACGAAACGAGCATCTTTCACTTAAAATTAGTTTCTCACCTCACAAAAATCACTTCAATCTTTCTTAGCCGAAACTGATCAATCTTTTATTGAAATTAGTTTTCCGTGCTATCAAGTTCTGCAAAACATAGATTTGATAATCTTGCTTTTGGCTTAAAATAGTGTTTTTCCAAATTTTTCCCTCTAAAAAATCGTAGTGGCAGCTTTATTAGCTCTATTTTTATTTTCTTCCGTTCATCTTAAAGGCTTCTTCCATTGTGCCTCGTATCCCTGTCCAAATGCGCATTGTAACAGGAAACTAAGAGTTCCAAAGTTTTCGTTGTGTGTATGTTTCGTTTTCGATAGCTACCAATCTGTTGTGTTTTAACGGGTGTTTAGAGCTTTAAGAGTAAGTTAGAGAACAGTGCTTCATTTATGTACTTTAAAGTATTTATGTTTACCAAAGCAAATATTTAGGTTATGGTTTGTTAATGTGAACAATTAAAATATTTGTAAGTTGCAGCAAAGCACAAGAAAGAATTGTTTCGGTACATGCTCGTGCTGTGAGATTTCTGTACAAAATTGGAGTGGCTTGCCGAAAAGGAAAATAAATTCTTCCTTTCTCATCTATTCGTCCGAATACGATTGAAAAAAGAGAATGTTTTATTTCCTAACAGTCGGAACTATCAAGCAAACAGAATATCTCCCAGCATGAACATACTGAACAAACATAGTCATCAGGTAGGATCAAACAAAATCAAGCGAGCGAGACAGATTAAATTAAAATCCAGATCGTCGTTCCCGTTCCCAGCAGAGCACCTGTGACCGTCGAAGACTTTTTTGAATATCGTTCCCGTTTGGCGAATGGCGACTCCATTTCGAGCGACAAAGTGCCATCGAATGGATGGGCGAAATGGATGGATTGTGAGCAAGCGTGTGCGTCATTTGACAGTTCGGGAACAGCTTCAAAAAACTCTTCGTCGTTACGGTTCTATTCGCGGGTTTCGGAACAATCGAAAACCGTAACAAACCATCATACGAACTATCGAATGAGAATCATATCATGCTCCATTCCAAAACGTTCTACGTACTGAGTTTTTCAACGCAAATAGTGTGTGTGTGTTTTGGCTGAAGAAAGCAGACTGAGGCGGTAATAAGTAAAAACCTGTAACTATGCACACATACATGCAGACAAAAACGGATACTTACTACGATTTATAAGGAACATCGCACCAAGCGGAGCATCGAAGTCATCACAACGCTCTGGCGCCTTAAGTTGGACGAGTAATGTACGATAAAAGTGCATCAGATGCATCAGGAGATTGTTGGAGAATGAAGAACGCAAGGAACGCTATTACTTACCAATAATTCACCAGTCCGTCGGTCACACAGGATGCTGCTTAGATCGTCCACAAGGATCAACCTCAGGGAATTTGATCAATCGTCTTTCTCATTACCTTTACAGGCTAATTCTAAGATTTGTTTTATATTACTTTTCAAAACCACTTATTTTCATATCACTGGGCTTCTTTGCTAAGGTTTTTGTTGCCGATTTTAACTATCGATTTAATTATAATAGACAAGCTTTACATTGTTAGCAGTATTGGGTTGAATTGCACGTCACCTGACATAGCGAAATTATGTTCTTTTCTTTTATTATTGTTTAATCGGTTATCAAGTCTTATTCTTTAAGTTGAATTCATCTAAAAACTATGTATAGTTTGTGTTGTGTTTTGTTTTGTGTTTTGTGTTTCATGTGTGTCTGTGTGTGTGTATGAGTTTTAAAGAGTGAATGTGGTTGACTAATGTGAGTGATTGATTCATTTTTGTACAAAGAAAATCTTCGTTCTTCTTTTTTTTTTGTTTGGGTAAAAATGTATTATTTTCCCTTATATCTGTGTTTGTGAGTGGCCGTTAGTACAAGCGTGAGTGATCGTAGGCTTTGTGAGTGTGGCTGTGGCTTCTTACGCAGAACTAGCTAGCGATGCCTAACCCCAAACACACACTTAGGTGCTATCAAGTACTGTGGAGTATGGCTACGTAGTAGCACCATACGTATAGTGAACGACGACGACCAACCTCTTCGACTGTATGCTCAGCTAAACTAATACAGCCATTTCCCTCCTTTCTTTCTGACAATTACAGTTAGACTTACAGTTGCAAGATGAAGCAGGTGGAGATGTCAGTAGTTTCGTGACGAATGGTGAATGGGATCTTCTAGGTAAGGCACCGATACTAAACGTAGCTTAAAATCGATAACAATAAGGCACGACTGGAAACGAATCTGAATCGCTGGAATATTGAACTGTGGAACTGGAAAGGAATCTGAACTTCATGTAGTTAAAAGTAAAAAGCATCACCTTCATTCGACATAATACGCTTAGTTGCAAAAGCATAAAACAATGAAACCTCAATTGGATGCATTCTGGAACAAAAAAGCCGCAAACTATTATCGTAATGAAAATATTCAAAACAAGGACCAAATCAAAACGGAAGTTCATTGTTCGACTCATCCATCCGCAAAGTTGGCTTCATCGGTCATCACGTCATTGCTTCCGTATTTAACATTAGTATGCTTAAAACATCATCAGGCATAAACGCTCATATCATTTGTCACGTAAAACGCTGCTTTTAAAGTAAACCACACACACATTAAACCGTCGTACATGTGATTTTTTGTTGTTAGTTTTTAATTTTCTTATCTGTTTTCTTGATTTACCGATATTGGAAAATTAGGCGTAATTTCTTCAACTACCTCGAATTGGTCTTAACAGCAGGCGTGATGTTTATTTTACAACGTTTTGATTTAGCTTAAGCATAAGAATGCCGACAAAAAACCTTTATTATCTTTTGCTATCAAACATTGCAAAGAAAAAAAGGGCGTTCTCTACACATGGCATTAGGTGGAAAGAGAAAAAGAACCGATTTACTTTGACAACAGTTTTGCGAATATAGTTCGTGGTAACTGCTCGAAAAACTTGTGCTACCAAACTTTGGTGCTGGATAAAACATTTCCTATAAAAGGCCACAAGCCACAACCATTCTGATGGGGTCCGGCTGTGCACACACGCCAGCAAAGAAGCGCCAACCCTGGGAAGGGATCAACCCTGGCTCGAAGATTCGGCCACTGCCTTCGACAGTGCTCGGTATGGATGGTTGCCCCGGGAATGACCGTACGAATTGTTGGGTTATTCGTTTTGCTGCAGTCTGCCGTTGACAGATTTCGATTTTCATCAAACTCAGCCATTGAGCAGGCTGGGCCCGGAGTATGCATACACAAGAACCGTAAAAGTTGCTTTCCGCTTTTTCGATCAGACGACCAGTTGGCCGCTGTCTCGTAGAAGTTAGCGTTGGAGTATGCAGAAACAAAACAACATCAAGGCTATGGGGCCATGGTAATTGCTTTAATCGAAACTTGGAAGATATTGGAGGAGTTTCGAACGTGGAGCTAAGGTTAGAGGAATCAACTTTGTATTATTATAGCTTTAAATGGTAAGGAAATTACTTTTTTCTAGAATAACCCATACGTAGACGGTGTTGGAGTTATGTATTATATATGATTATCGTGAGCTTGATATTGTTTCGAAAAGCTCTTAGAACGATTGTAGCTAATAGTATTATCATACTATAGCAAAACTATTTGCAATTACCTTTGGAGACTTCTTCGGGAAGGCCATTTCCCTCCTTTCTTTCTGACAATTACAGTTAGACTTACAGTTGCAAGATGAAGCAGGTGGAGATGTCAGTAGTTTCGTGACGAATGGTGAATGGGATCTTCTAGGTAAGGCACCGATACTAAACGTAGCTTAAAATCGATAACAATAAGGCACGACTGGAAACGAATCTGAATCGCTGGAATATTGAACTGTGGAACTGGAAAGGAATCTGAACTTCATGTAGTTAAAAGTAAAAAGCATCACCTTCATTCGACATAATACGCTTAGTTGCAAAAGCATAAAACAATGAAACCTCAATTGGATGCATTCTGGAACAAAAAAGCCGCAAACTATTATCGTAATGAAAATATTCAAAACAAGGACCAAATCAAAACGGAAGTTCATTGTTCGACTCATCCATCCGCAAAGTTGGCTTCATCGGTCATCACGTCATTGCTTCCGTATTTAACATTAGTATGCTTAAAACATCATCAGGCATAAACGCTCATATCATTTGTCACGTAAAGCTGCTTTTAAAGTAAACCGCACACACATTAAACCGTCGTACATGTGATTTTTTGTTGTTAGTTTTTAATATTCTTATCTGTTTTCTTGATTTACCGATATTGGAAAATTAGGCGTAATTTCTTCAACTACCTCGAATTGGTCTTAACAGCAGGCGTGATGTTTATTTTACAACGTTTTGATTTAGCTTAAGCATAAGAATGCCGACAAAAAACCTTTATTATCTTTTGCTATCAAACATTGCAAAGAAAAACAGGGCGTTCTCTACACATGGCTTTAGGTGGAAAGAGAAAAAGAACCGATTTACTTTGACAACAGTTTTGCGAATATAGTTCGTGGTAACTGCTCGAAAAACTTGTGCTACCAAACTTTGGTGCTGGATAAAACATTTCCTATAAAAGGCCACAAGCCACAACCATTCTGATGGGGTCCGGCTGTGCACACACGCCAGCAAAGAAGCGCCAACATGGGAGGGGATCAACCCTGGCTCGAAGATTCGGCCACTGCCTTCGACAGTGCTCGGTATGGATGGTTGCCCCGGGAATGACCGTACGAATTGTTGGGTTATTCGTTTTGCTGCAGTCTGCCGTTGACAGATTTCGATTTTCATCAAACTCAGCCATTGAGCAGGCTGGGCCCGGAGTATGCATACACAAGAACCGTAAAAGTTGCTTTCCGCTTTTTCGATCAGACGACCAGTTGGCCGCTGTCTGGTAGAAGTTAGCGTTGGAGTATGCAGAAACAAAACAACATCAAGGCTATGGGGCCATGGTAATTGCTTTAATCGAAACTTGGAAGATATTGGAGGAGTTTCGAACGTGGAGCTAAGGTTAGAGGAATCAACTTTGTATTATTATAGCTTTAAATGGTAAGGAAATTACTTTTTTCTAGAATAACCCATACGTAGACGGTGTTGGAGTTATGTATTTTATATGATTATCGTGAGCTTGATATTGTTTCGAAAAGCTCTTAGAACGATTGTAGCTAATAGTATTATCATACTATAGCAAAACTATTTGCAATTACCTTTGGAGACTTCTTCGGGAAGTAAATTGATTTATTAAGAATTGGAATTTGTGGCCTTACTGGTCATACTAGCTTAAGCAGTAGCACATAGGATATATCGTATGGTTCATCTAATCTAATATAGGATTAAAGAACCGATCTAGTTTTTAAGACATTTTTTTCTTCTGAACAGCTGAAAACGAATCTTAAGATCTCTAGATTTTAAAACACATATCAACAAATTAATTTAAAAAAACCAAAACCCCAACTGAACGAAGCATTGGAACGGATGTGATGAACCGAGTAAACGGAAAAACAAGGAAACGACAATGTAACGCACGATCATCTAAACAGAGCCAATGTTAAATTTGCGCTAATTACAAAAACCCCTGTTTTGCAAGACATTTTTTTCTTTGTTTGTTCCACATTGGACACCGTGTTAAGTTAGCCAATTTATTTGTGTTTTGTTTCAACAACAACAAAAGAAAAAGCTAAACTTAAAAATCGCTAAATACCCGCTAAAAAAAAACTGCACCCGTAACGCAAACATAAATCCAAACAGAAACCTACAAAACAAAAAAAAACCCAAAAACAAAACCATATTAAACTACGTACTGCACAACTCTCCCCCATCGTGCACTACCCGCCAGGAGCTGAGCCACGTCTGTCAGGGGCCTTTCAGCTTCCGCTTCCGGAATGGTTGAAGGTGTCGAAAGCGTTACCGAAACCCGGCCAATAAGCTCGTTTCCCATCAAAACTGCATTCGACCGTTGTCCTGAACGGTTATGTCCATAGCGCGTAGTTTGGTGTATGGAAACGAGCATCCTTGCAAACAGGGATTGGACCACAGAGAGAAAACAGGGACTCCACCCCAAGGGGACTCCTTCCGGGGAGTGCTGGCAGGCACTCTCTGGCGGTGCTTTCCGCGCTCAGTTTTGTGCGCTGACCGACGTGATTCACCTTCAGCGGGTAGTCGCGATACACGAAGATTGCGCCATTCGTTAGCGCGTTAAATCAATCGTCACGAAACCACTGTTGTCTTCGGCAAACACATCCCCGTTATCTGTGTCCCCACCGACGAAAAAAAAACGTTGGGGATGACGACCCTTCAACTCTGAGCGCCACCGAACCCAACCCCGGGAATGAGACAGAGAGACAGAGAGGTGCGCGCGCGCGAGAGACAGAGAAAAAGATTGAGACAGAGAAAGACTCGATATTCGACGCGATCGATGTGCGTACAGTAAGCCAGCACTGACTGACGGTTCGGACACTGTCGGTAAGTAGAGTACCGTGCGAAAAGTGACACTTAGTAGGCCCACTACCCCCAGTATTCTCGTACGACCGAACGGTCCCGTAAACCGCTGGGACGGACGCTTCAACGCGCAGTATTAGGCGGCGACCACACAGTGCTTACGGGAAGGTTCGGAAAGATGGCGCTACTGAACAGGGCCCGCGTCTGTTCAAATTTAATCAGTAAGATATATTCTTGTTTTCGTTTCAGAGTCTGTTGTTCACATGTTTTGTAACCTCCCCCACCCCCCATACGCAAATACTATATTAATATTTTGTTTGTTCGTTCCACGCGATCGCAAGCGATAAAATTAGACCCCCTTTATAATTGAGCGAAGGAAAATGAAAACAAAAAGCTGTTGTTAAGCTGTCACTTCAAAATACTAAAGCTGCTAATTGTCAGTGGGAATAATTTATATTTATTTTAAGTTGCACACACACACACATTGCTAACAGAACGATTCCAAAGTCTTCATCATTAAAAGCTCACAAAAAGCTCGGCCAACTCATCCATATTCAAAATAACAATATCAAAAAGACACAACATCTCTGACAGCGGTGGGATTCGAACCCACGCCATTTCTGACTGGTGCCTAAAACCAGCGCCTTAGACCGCTCGGCCACGCTGCCTCCATAGATAGGGCCGCACGTGGACGCACCTTGGTTCGCTTTAATAATTCTACCGAGACAGTAAATTCCATTCTTCGCCACTAAAAACCTCATTCCGAACTTCCGCCCTTCGGGAGTTGATCGTTGCATTTAACAATTTGCTAACTAATTGCCATAATCGTTTAAGACATGATGGAGGACGGATTTTATCGATTCCCGCACGGGCCCCGGACAAACACATCCATCCCGGCCGTTCCGGTTGGGAATCGGGCTTGCTGGCAGACATTGTTACTGGCGCACTTTTGCATAACCTCAGCCAAGATGCCATTAACTATTAACCCGCGCCCGGTACCTCGATCACTGCCCCTTTCCCGCACGATTCTCGCTCGGGAAGCGGAATGCGATGAACCTTTTGTTCCTGCTTTTGCCTCAGCAACTTCATGCTGTCCGGAGTCTCTCTGCGGGCAGGGGTTTTTGTTTATTATAGCCCATCAGGCGAAGAATAAATTGAACCTTTACCCGTGTAAGCAGGACATTCCAGGACGGAATCCTACCCGGTTGGCCGGTGGTTTATTGATCGAAAGCCTGACTCTCGCCCCGGGTGCACCGGGAACACTAAACGACGAGGGCTAATGAAGTGGCTCAAGCGCCTTGGTACGGGGGGATATGCAGTCGGATCAAGCTTTTGTTGTGTTTGTATCGAGATGTGTGTGTGTGTGCGAGACACCAACCCTCACAATCGCTCTCTCACTGTGCACATCCGGTTATGAATGGTTAAAACATGCAAAGTGATTAAATTTATTACGAGAACCCTTTATCACTAATCTCACACCCAGGCCGGGTCCGGGTGGTGGTGTGCACTCTCCCCCCCCCCCCCCCCCCCCCCCCCCCCCCCCCGACGGGCCCCGCGCACCGGGCTCACTAGTTATTCAACGACTCTGTTAAACCAAAATATTCATGTTTTTCGATCTAAATCGACCGGCATCCACCATGAAACGTTCTGTACGGCGAAGTGAGCACGCTAAGTCGTGCGGCAAAGAAAACATTCGCACACGACGAGGACACATTAAACTTAATTCCTCCAAAGGATCCCGGTGAGCTTCCCGGGTTTTTGGGTGAAGTTCGTCCTCGACCGTTACTCGGGGCACGTGCAAAACCAGGTCCACGCGGTCCAGTAAGTTGTGAGCATGTGTGCGAGTGTGTGTATGTGTGTCGCATGTCACAGGCGGCGTTGGTTACAGTAGAGCTGGCAAGATTAAATATTCAATAACCACGCCGGAAAAGGATCACAACTAATTCAATTAATAGCTGTCCAAAGGTGTAACTGTCCCATAAATGGAGAGAGCGAGAGAGAAAGAGAGAGAGAGAAGTCTGGTTGAAAACATTAGCTTTTAAGATGGATGAGGTCGGGATTTTTTGTTTTTTGGTTTTAGCTAAGCAATGAGCTAATGAGCAAAACTTATAATGGTATCGTAAGTTTGTGTGGTGAAATGAATATTCTTAGAAATACGAGTATTTCTTTGCAATGGACATATAGATGTGGGAAGCAGTTCTTTTGGTTAGATTAATTATAAAAGCTCATAGTCTTCAGCTCCAGCAGGTTTCCTTAGTATTGCGCTAGCTTCTTTGTTTTGTGTTTTTGTGAGGAAAATTCAAACCTTTTTAAACCAAAAAAAAACCACAAGTATTTTTATATTTTCATTTTGCTCATCCATGCCACCAACAGTTTCACGATCAGTCTTCATCCCATAGACCATAGACTTTAACATGACTTCTTGTTTTCGTTTGCAACCAAACAACTAAAAACAACCAACATTCCAATGGTACGGAATTTGTTTGACCGTTAGCGAAAAAGACTGTTTGCCATAAAATGAAAAAAAAACGTACACACGCTTCTGCCATAACAATTGGAATGGTGAAGAACTGGAATTTACTACCTAACACTGTCAGCAATCAGCAGTTTTGGATGTGATACTCACGATGTCGCTGTACGACATCAAACCTAGCCTCGATCACTCGTGTGAAGAACTCGAAATTGAACCTTTCTTGCATATGTTATCGAACCAGCCACTGATGGTGTCGTTCAGTTTTAAACCGCATTAGACAACATACTTCTCACACGCACAATTATACCCGTCCAACACTTTGTCTGATATTTGCAATTTGCGTTGCGTTCTGTGACGATCTGTGGCCCATGTGGATGGTTTGTTATTTTATCGCACCTTTGTCTATGTGTCCCTATGTGTTCCTTCCCCTTCGTACGATTGCGCACTAAAGGTGTTCCCGGCAAGCGTAACGAAATCTACTACAACTGCTGTCCAGAGCCTTACATCGACATCACCTTCGCCATCATCATACGAAGGCGAACACTGTACTATTTTTTTAATTTAATCGTGCCGTGTGTGCTGATTGCGTCGATGGCACTGCTAGGATTCACCCTGCCACCGGACTCCGGCGAAAAGTTATCATTAGGTAAGTATCCGGAGCGACTAATATGCTTAGAGAGTGATAATACATATTTGAGATCTCTTGGAGATATAAAGATTATCGTATTTATAGCAACTTTATAGCAGCTTTGAATCGTGGATCAACTATTACAACTAAACAAATACGCTTTCGAACTAAACTTTTTCCTTACAGGCGTAACAATTTTATTATCACTGACTGTATTTTTAAATATGGTTGCTGAGACAATGCCAGCCACATCGGATGCTGTTCCACTTTTAGGTAGATTATAGTCAATGCTTGACCAATTGACCCGAACTTACTTTAACATCAACATCCGCTTTTCTCTTCCCACAGGCACATATTTTAACTGCATCATGTTTATGGTTGCATCATCCGTTGTTTCGACGATTCTAATTTTAAATTATCATCATAGAAATGCGGACACACACGAAATGTCTGATTGGGTAAGTACCAGCAAAAAAGACCACACCGATAGCGCACCGTCAATACGCACAGAAACTCAATAACACGCTCCCAACAATGCACCGGTGCACCAACGCTGGTGGAAAAAGCTATTCCAACCCCCTGAAAGTCATTCTAAATGAAGTGGTGTGAAAGCATTGGCACGACCTCGAGCACATTCAACAGTGTTCCGGAACAGCCGCAGAAGAATCATTCCCAATGTCATGCCGTGTGGGTAAGGGCTCGTACCGCCACGGTTTAATGAATACTTATGTGAGTTTTCGAAGCCTGCCCTTAGGGATGCCTCACATATGATTGCGGTATCGTCTGCGGCCAACTGCAGTTTGAAGTTTGCACAGTGATTGTGGGCGTGTGTTTTTTGCGCCCGAGTCACCGGCACCAATTCCGTCCACCTGCTTGAACAGCGCGCTCGAAAGTCATTGTCAGTGGACTAGAATGATGGATTCGGCATGTTTCTCGGAATGAAATATGAATCACGGTTTGACCAAAAGGGACACAATCTCTACTGGCAGCCGAGATTGCAATATCGTCCGGCTCTGGTGCTTTTGCGAACAATCGCTAGTTGACCGTAGGTCGTACACCGGCTGCGTACTAGGATGTCGGTTGAGATGGTTTAGCGTTTGACCGATTGCTTTTGGGTGAGATTGCGTACCTTGCTGTGCAATGAGCGTAGCGAACTGTCGGCTTAGAAGTGAACTGCAAATTAACAAACCGGCAAGAATCTTTCCGGTTCAATACGTCATCCCTGCCTGGAGATTGTGATGATGTTTGAATGCTTTTGATTTGCCACGTTACCATAAAAAGAGTGTTAATTTTCTAATGAAGTTTTCACAAGCATGCTTAAAACATAGTTATTTTGGGAATAGTGTTCAACTAGCAGTCAAGCTTTACTACATCAGAATTAGGCACCATTAGTTGTAAATTCGGACCAGACTACCTAAGCCACAACTATGGAACGCGGAGATTAAGATATTCCTTCTACAAAAGCCTTATCTCCGCCATTGTTGTTGCAGGCTGATCATTTCGCTGTCAGAGGCTTTAAAGCTCTTTTACCGCGTCCCCCTCTCATGCTCGTTGCATGAGAAACTATACTTTCTTTAACCGATATTTATGTGTTATAAGTTTAAATAAAAAACGCGTATAATTTCTCGGAACAATTCGTTTGCGATTCACACGGTAGTACTGCTTTGCTTGCGGTGTTCGCGATTCTGTCTTAGCCAGGCTGTCCTATGGTAGATCCTGGTCGTCGTAGTTACTCATGTCTAAATATGGGTATGAGTTATTCCTTACTTTATCGACACGGCAACTTATAAAGTTCCATATCCATATTTGGGAATTACTTTGTTTTGTCTTGTGGCCACGCCTAATTATTTCTCGAGCTAACTCTAATGCTACACGATCTACTCAGCTTCGTGTAATCGAAAGCTTACGCTAAGGCCGATGGCGCAAGCTTAGCACAGTGAATAGAATCGAAGTTTCCGGCCAGCACACACGTCGCACCCGTCGACTTCTTTCAACAAGCTCAACAGCAGTAAAGACTCCTAATAGGCCCGAGACTTACAAAAAGTTTAGAATTCGACGAAATATGCTTTCTATCGCTTGGTTTGCCTATTTCCAGACACTTACAATAGATCGCATAGTACTGGTTATGACACTCTTGGAGGTATTTAAGTTGCAAAGAGAGAGAGAACATCAATCGCCACTTAATTTGACTTCATGTCTTAAAGAAGTAAAATTTTTTGCCTTAGTAAGATAGTTGGATCGTTTTCAGACAAGTTCAGTTCGGGCGAGTTTTCAGACTTCGATATCATGCTATTGCATTGCTTAACTTTGTTAAAGCTAGATGTTTTCTATTACGAATTAGTGCACACCTTTTCACTGGTATTCAAATGTATTGAACAACTATATATTGAAACGTGCACAATCGCATTACTCATAAAGGGCCTTAAAAACAGTTTCAGCGTCCCAATCGACAAAAATTCTAACAGTCATTATGCCTCAATCATCTTGTTTGAGATTGTTATGCTTGTACGAGTAGGTTTATCTTGGTTCATTTCTCAACAAGTGTAGTATTTACTACAACTGCAAGAAATAAAACAGTGACTAACCAAGCGTCGTAAAACCGAACTTCGCGATGTTCTTGAGGACATCTTACAATCGATATTTGTTTCATTTTCGTCCAAAAACCATATTCTTTTTCTAAGAGATTTTTAGAAAAACTCAGAAATTGAGAATTTTGTACAATTCTAAGCTTTTGTCGAATTTGAAATCGATCAACTTAGAATCAAGTGCGACTCTAAACTGTGAAGATACAAATAAAACTATTCTATTATTTCGAATTCTTGAATAGTTATCGAAAAGCAAAATAAATTTACACAACAACTTACTTTTTTATAATTCTTCAAGAAACTGTTTTTTTTAACTCTACTTTTTTATGGCAAGAATCTTACTCTTGCCCGAGCCTTATTACACCGAATAGGAAACCTTACAACGCACTAACCCTTAAAGAATCCAACAAGAACGTCTAGGTTTTGGATATCTACAACAACTTCAACCCATCTACCACGGGGTGCGGCATTGGACGACGAATTCTTGCTTCTATTTTTTAGAAAATACGTATCCAGGCCCTTTTATTCGATCCTTCATTACGCTCTATCCCGGTTCTTTATCTTTCGGTTTCCGCGACGATATTTCTGTGCTTTGATGTTTGGCACTGCCATCACTTCGCTAACCGTGCTATATTGCGGTTTTTGTCGTTCAAGATGGATGGAAGATTTATTTATTACTACATACTTTTCGCATCGTTTTTTTTCTTCACTTTCCCTTTATGCTCTTAGTCTTTTGACTGCTATGTACTCCATTCGCATCTCGTGTGATGGAAGTACTGCCACTTCAATGTTACTTGAATGTTTTTTTTTTGTTGTCGGTCCATCTGGCAATGGCAAGGCAATCGCAAGCCAATCGTCCTTCCTGCTCGTCGACGACCGCATCGAGCGAGCGAAAATTATCTTACCGAGCTGATAACGTTGGGTCCGGGCAGTGTGCGGAGCACACCGAGAACGGCCTGTCCTTCCATGTCAAATGATAAAAGAAAAGCTGATAACGCGATCCGTGTCATCTGTCCATCGTTTTCCACCGGAGGGGGTTTTTTTTCTCTCTTTCAATGTTTTGTTCTATGCCACTCCCGACTCCTGCCCTATGTCGTTCTTGTGGCAGAGCGGATAAGATGGGAGGGCAGAAGGCTGGGCTTTTGAAAGACATTTTTCGTCATGGCGATCGGTTTTTCCGCCCTATCGACCCTTTTTTCACGTCGCGTCGGGTATGATAGATAAGGTACGATAGCTGTCAACGGCAACGGCGATGACGCCTACGACAGGGAAAACTCGTTCGTTTCGCACCCATCGTCCACCTTCCTCCCATCACATCGTCACCTCTTAACTCTGGTAGGCATCTCTTCCTTCCACAGGCTTACGAGCTGCCGAAAGTGGATCTCATCACGACGAATCGTTCGCGCGAGCTTCGCAAAAGCAAAACGAACACGCAAACGGAACGTTGGAAAATCATAAGCAAAGTAATCCTGTGTCCTGGGGAAGAAACAACACAAGAAAAGAAGAAAAAAAACGCAACGCATGCTTGGATTATTTAAAATCATATTAGATACACAAACAAAACGCGCGGCTTGAGCGATTATTTATTCAAAGCACATCCCGTGAAGGATGATGATTTCCTCCATCATCCCACCAACTCTCACCTCCTCCTTCCTGCCTTCTTCCTCCCCTCCCCCACACGCGCTGACGGATTCCCGTTAGCAAGGGAAGTTAAACCGGAAGCGAAGACCTCGCAAGGACGTTGTTGGACGGTGGAAAATCTTTGTAGGCCGCGAGACCTGCACGATGAAGCCGTGTCGATTGGTACGATGTTGGGGGAGTACATGGTGGAAGCGGGGTAGAAGATTTTCGGGAAAATTCTTAAACAAACGGTACACGGCTAAACGGTTGCTCTAGTGGTGAAGTCAAACGTCGAGCGGTATGTCGCTTCGCCACAACGCAGACAGCTCGGGCGTTTCGTTCGGGGATCTTTCTACCACCGGGCGTGCTTTAAGCCATTACGAGGCTGAAAGCTTTTTCCGCCTGCTTGAAGCTTGACGAAAAATTCAATCTTGTAGGTGTGTGCGGGTGAGTGTGTGTGCCCTAGGACTTCGTCTCTAGCCGAGCTATCTACCTCTTTTCCAACAAGAAATAAAACCAGTCCAACCAGCGAGTGCGTATTGAAAGGACAAAGCAACCGTATCATGTCGGTAATTCTTTTCGTCCAATTCTTCCGTTTCGTGCCTTAGTAATGTGACGCGTTGAAAGGCCGCGTGTGCTCCACTTTCATGTATGGGAATTTTATGAGAAAGTTTATTAAATTCATTACGCTCGCGTGTGTGCTTCTGTGCTACGCGTGTGCGCCTCCTTCACACAGTCGATAGCGAGCACTGTGGAAAAGGAAGCGATCCACTGTATCCAATGTGTGTTTCGTTTATTCTTTCCTCCCAAAAGCGCTTCTGCCTACCTCCAGTAGCTTAATTTAATTTATTTCTACCAATGATCTTCCGAGATGCGTTTCTTGTCTAGTGGCCATGCCGTGTGTGTGTGTGTGTGGGAAAAATGGAGCGGATAGGTAGTTTTGAAATGGTGATGAAAACACTCACAGGCGAAAAATGATGTCTTGGCAAAGGTGGTGCCCATTGCAGCAGATATGTTTGATTAAATATTAAAGTACGAAATAGCTATTAGTGGGCAAACGAGATGCGTTTAAAGACCTGGATCTAGATGCTTTATGTACAGCATCTATCAATGAAACCACAAATGTTGAACGGTTTCAAGATTCGTTACATACACTTTGAAGATTCGTCCAGTTTTATAAGAGAATGACATCAAATTAGTTTTTGTTATTTGACATTTTATTATCTCTGTCTTGCAAACAATTTTTTTTCATAGTTTTATTTATTTCTGATCCTTGGATTCCAAAAATTTCAGTAACTTAACTATTCTTGGGGTTTATTAAGCTAGCTTAAGTTATTAAGCATGAATGTCTGAAAATTCTCCTCCACCTTCTGTCAAACAGTCTACCAGTCACAACGGTAGAACAGAATCAGGTAAAATTATCCCATTAGATGATTACTCATTAGACAACAGTCATCATTAGTTCACAAAGCACGTCGCAAATACGCATTTTTCAGAATAAATGAAGACGTTAAGGTATTATAGCATAAGACTATAAAGCAGCTCCAAAAATTACAAAAACTAACGATTTTATAGCAGCTGTTCCACTCATATTTCAGGATTTTGCTCGAATAAAACCTAATGTTGTTTTATCCGTCTGTTTGTAAGAAAAACTTGAAGTATTTCATTAAAAAAATGTCAAAATGTTCATACAAAAGTGGATTAGGCCATCATAGACTCCCTTCATGGTTTTACCCACGCGTCATGATAACACATTTCTGAGCTCAGCTGAGATCGTGTACTGGTCTCCGCAACTCAACGTCCAACGATCCTCTACAGATCTTCTTTTGGGTTTTGGGATTCTGACTAGAAGATCCGAAAAAAGTTCTCAAAAAAATAGTTTTTCCGTTATAAATCAAAGAAAATATTTAGCCAGAGTTTTTAGGTTAGTAATCGAAAATAAGCTAGTTCCCTGAACGGTTTACACGGCTGGACCGGATATTAAATCTCGGGAGAAAGATGAATCCCCGTTGTTAAATGAGTGTTTGTGACTATTTTTAAAGGCATTGTGGAGTTTCAAATTATATTGAATAACATGAGAACTGAGTGGCTTGATATATCAACATTTTCTTGTGTTTAGTTTGAACTTCATTTTCTGAGTAATTAATTATTATTATTATTATTTATTAAAAACTACTTGTCTGCCTCGAGGGCTTAACAATGATTAACTTACATACTAATGAAATAGGGAGTTGGAGTACGAGGATGAGGGAAACAGCCATTGCGAGGAGCGGGGAGAGGATTGACGTAGGCGCGAACGAAAATTGGACACAGGGACATTATAGTCGAACAGGCGATAAGAATCGTTAAAAGTCGACAACACTCAAAGAAAAGGATCGTTGGATCCATATCGTGTATGTAAAGGGGAGCACGGTTCCTTAAGTGCCGAGAGGGAGCGTATAAAGGAACGGCAGACAAAAGGAAAGGAATGTCAAGGGCATGGGAAAGGAGGCTTGCAATGAAGCTAGCACGGGAATGGGAATGTCGAACATCAATGCGTTCGAGACCGCGTTCAAGAAGTTGCTCAACGGTTAGGGTATGATAGGCGAGGGAGTTGGAAAGCCTGTAAGGAAACGGCGAGTTGCTACGCGTGTGAATTTTCGTTGAACACTCTCCAATCTGGCCAATGCAACTGAGCCTGACGGGGACCAGACAACAGCAGCATAGTCCAAGGTAGATCGAACCCAGCAGCAGTACAAAGCCTTAAGGCAGATAGGGTCGCGGATTTCCGATGAGAGTCTGACGATCAGTCCAAGTGATTCACACCATGGTCGACTTGGACATTGAAAGTGAGAGCCTCATCTAACCATACACCTAAATCTTTTACGGACGAAACACGGGTAAATTCATGTATGTATGTTGATAATCTAACAGAATTACTATAGTAATATATCTAGAAATTCGATTTACATACACTATCAGCATTAGTGATGCATTATTGCGCGTGTAATTGAGTTGCTCAACGGAAGTTGGATGACGTGTTGATTCCAAACCAAATGTGCCCCAAGTTCGTATTTAAGCAATGCTAACATTATTTCTTTTCCTGTTTTGCCACTTACAGGTTAGAGTCATATTTTTATACTGGTTGCCATGTATTTTAAGAATGAGTCGACCCGGTAGAGACTTATCGATGGAATATCCACCAACGCCAACGTCGGACAGTTCCGAGCGGAAAGCGCACATACAGGACGTCGAGTTGAAGGAGCGGTAAGTCACCACTGTCTGTCCACGATTTGTGCAGAAATTCAGACCGCCTAAAGCAAACGATTCTTCCACTTCGACAGATCATCGAAGTCCTTACTAGCGAACGTATTAGATATAGACGATGACTTTCGTCACAACTGTAGACCATTGACCCCTGGAGGTACACTGCCACATAATCCAACATATTTCAGGACTGTTTACAGGTAAGTGAAAGCTCCCAGTTAAAAAAAATAGGCCCCCATGGATACAATGTGACGATTCGCTCGTATTTGCAGCAGTGATGATGGAAGCATCGGACCGATCGGAACTAATCGAATGCCGGATGCGATAGCGCCACCACACACGTGTTTCACATCCTCTGCTGATTACGAACTAGCTTTAATATTGAAAGAGATACGTTTTATCACCGACCAGGTACGTACACGTAGAAAATTTGGTCCATTTGCCTGAGACTCCGTGATCGAGCGGCCAACCGGGCTGCTGGTAAAAGCAATATCAGACCAAATCAAGGCCTCAAGAAACGCGCTGTGTCATCCTGCTAGCAATACAATTAGAGAAGCTCTATTGTCACTGTCTTGCTTCATCCTACACACACACACTATTCGCCCTTTAACGCGCGTGGTTGGTCATCAATAATCCTGCATGTCCTTCGTACACTTTCGCTATTGTCACGTTCGTCCACCAAAAACGACGGCGTCCTTTTTGGTGGAGGTCCGTTCGTTCGTCCGCCGACGCTCATCTTCACGCGGCCGGCACACGCCTGATAAATGGAAATATGTCGGTTAAGGTTAGGAAGATTGATGTTGTTTAAAGAACTGTTCCGCTCGGCTGCTGCAAAATCCAACCGGACGCATGTGTCGGCAGTGGGAAGTTCCGACGCCTCTCGTTCGTCGGCCATGTTGTGGTTTAAAGGCGACAAAGATGACTATGGCGATGTTTGGTGGCCGGTCTTTTTTTCTTTGCCGAGCGATAACCATCTATCATTAATTGGTCAATCGATCAAGCGGATCTATTCGGCCATCGTTCTATTATGGGTGGGTGGTAGGAGCTTTTTATTTTGTTTTTGTTTTTAAATCGAAGTTTAGAGCGACATCCTTTCGTTTTCGCTTTGATACTTATGACATAAAACTAACTTTAATGTCCCTTTTTTAAACTACATCGCCTTTGTTGGGATGTACATTTAGCAATTTCGATGTAACTTTGAGTTGTTTTTAACGATTTATTAGCGCTAAAGAGATAAATAAAACGAAAAAATATTTTATACAGTGTGTAACAAAATTATACGAACACTGTTTTTTGAAAATAAAACAAAAAAAATAGGAAAAAGGTAAAAGCAATCATGTAGAAACACATAAAGTCTCAAAACTATCTTTTTTATGATTCAAAATATTACAAAAAAGCACTACTAGCATTGTCCAACTTCAAACAATAATACTGCACGTCAAATACAGTGTTGGACCATAGAATAAGATCATCTAAAATTAGAAAAACATACTAAAGTGAGATAAAAGATTTTATTTTTCATAAATATGAAGCAGGTTTTCTAATCCCTTTTTTTACCATAAAATATATAACGATTCATTTTTTGCAATCTAAAAGCCTTTAGTAGCATTTTCATATATTCTTTACGTTTGAATTTTGTAAAAATACAATTTTTTATTTAGGAATCTGTAATTTTTCACGCATTCATTCAGTGTATTAATAATTTCAAAAATTTATATTGACTGTCTTATTGATTTTGTCCATTATTGAAGCTAAAAGGCTAGCAAAGAAGAACATTTCGTACATTTTCACAATTGTAAGAGTGAACCGTGCTTTCGATATTGAACTTTCTATCTACAGCATGAAAAGTCGTATTTTTAACTGATAACAGCACCATTACTATTAATATCTTGGTTTTAATTAACTTTTATCTTTTGTCTTTAATTATTTATTTCACACCCTTTCTTTAGATTAACTTAAAATGCTCATATACTAATGGTATGCACTGTAGAATAATATTTTTACTTGAAAATAAAATATAACATTAATATAAAAAATAAAAACAAACTATTCAGCACTTTTTAGGCACTTTTGATCAAGTAGAAAATGTTCCATAAGAAGGATCGATTTTATTTAGATAAAATTTAGCTTAATTAAACTTTTCAAATGCGTCTTTTTCTCTACAAACGTGTCAATGTCTCTGCACTGTACTTATTTCTTCTCTCTTTTTTTCTCTCTCTCTTCCACAGATACGAAAAGAAGACGAAGAAAGCGATATTGCGAAGGATTGGAAATTTGCAGCAATGGTAGTTGATAGATTGTGCCTTATAATTTTCACGTTTTTCACAATAGTGGCAACCATAGCTGTTCTATTTTCGGCTCCGCACATCATCGTTTCGTAGCCATATGATAAGGGCTATTGTTATTGGTTTTTCCATAAAATCAATTTGTTACTAATTAAATTATTGTCAAGAATTTTTAAATGAATTCTTCGTTGCGCCATTGCGTCGCGTCACGTTGTACCGGTCGGTGAAGCGGTCAGCGGTCGGAACGGTGAAAAACACGGCAAGCAGCAGCAGCAGCACAGTACGCTCGGTTAGGGCAAAACAAGAGAAGAAAAACGGCGAGAGAGAGAACGAGAGAAAACAAACCAAAAAAACAAAAACAACCAAAAAAACACGAGAACAACACTTCACGGACATCCGGACGTGCATTGCGTGGGTACAAAAAAAAAAAAACATGGCGTCCACGCCACCAGCAACTCGGCAAACAGCAGGCAATCGGACAGCAAAATCCACGGCGCTGGAACTGTACTCTTGGTAGCAGAGGACGATAATCGGCGAAGTGTGTACGAAACCAGATGATAGCTTTACCTAATGGATGGAAGGCAAGACATTCGACCAGCAATCATTTTCGACCAAACAAAGCAAAACAAACAAGCATAGAGCAAAGTTAGGAAAATAATATAAAAACTAAAGACAAAGCAGCACGGGAAAGCGTGAAAAAGAAAGCGCGTCAACCGGCACGAATATCGGGGAATCGGGGATTGCAATAGACAAATGTTTCCACCGATTCAGCCGAGGCAGCGATCGAACTAGTTTAAGTTTCCATCCCGTTTAGTTTGTAGTTCTCCCGTTCGTTGGGGGGGCGAGCAAACAAGCAAAGAAAAGCCGAGGGGCGCGCAAATTGTTTAGGTGTGTTGACGATAGGGATTATAAGGTGAGCGAGAACCCGTGTACACTACTTAGTCGAATAATTGGAAAAAGGAATCGAAAACGTATTGCCATTGCACATATAGTGGTAGAAAAGTTGGCACACGGTGACAGACATGTTACACACATACACTCACGCTCTCTCACACACAGACACCGTTGGGGGGGCGAGCAAACAAGCAAAGAAAAGCCGAGGGGCGCGCAAATTGTTTAGGTGTGTTGACGATAGGGATTATAAGGTGAGCGAGAACCCGTGTACACTACTTAGTCGAATAATTGGAAAAAGGAATCGAAAACGTATTGCCATTGCACATATAGTGGTAGAAAAGTTGGCACACGGTGACAGACATGTTACACACATACACTCACGCTCTCTCACACACAGACACACGATAAAATGTATCATTGAGATGGGAGCAGCATCCATCGCAATGCACTGCAACAAAACTTCAAACGTTCTCGTGAGGCACAAACAAGGCATTCGACGTAAAGCGCACATCCCGCATGGCCCAATGCTAAAGCGGGGTGTGTAGAACGTTAAAACGATTATTTTAAGACGCATAGCATATTTAAGTGGAACAAAAAACAAAAACTTTACTCGCTAATCTCGTACCGCATACCTTTCGAGCGTGAAGGTTGTGACGTGACTATCCTTTTTTTCTTTCCCCCTGATGCATCTGTTCTCTGTCGTTCCGTTACCGAATCCCGTTTTCCTTCCACCCAATTCTTACGCATTCTAGCTTAGAGCTACGGCTTTTTTTTTCGTGTGTGTATGCAAATTTCTGCATGTAGTTTCCTTCGTTTTATTGCTTTTGGTTCATTATTGGAATGCTATGGGAATCGCGTGGGAAGGAAAACGGGATTCGGTAACGGAACGACAGAGAACAGATGCATCAGGGGGAAAGAAAAAAAGGATAGTCACGTCACAACCTTCACGCTCGAAAGGTATGCGGTACGAGATTAGCGAGTAAAGTTTTTGTTTTTTGTTCCACTTAAATATGCTATGCGTCTTAAAATAATCGTTTTAACGTTCTACACACCCCGCTTTAGCATTGGGCCATGCGGGATGTGCGCTTTACGTCGAATGCCTTGTTTGTGCCTCACGAGAACGTTTGAAGTTTTGTTGCAGTGCATTGCGATGGATGCTGCTCCCATCTCAATGATACATTTTATCGTGTGTCTGTGTGTGAGAGAGCGTGAGTGTATGTGTGTAACATGTCTGTCACCGTGTGCCAACTTTTCTACCACTATATGTGCAATGGCAATACGTTTTCGATTCCTTTTTCCAATTATTCGACTAAGTAGTGTACACGGGTTCTCGCTCACCTTATAATCCCTATCGTCAACACACCTAAACAATTTGCGCGCCCCTCGGCTTTTCTTTGCTTGTTTGCTCGCCCCCCCAACGAACGGGAGAACTACAAACTAAACGGGATGGAAACTTAAACTAGTTCGATCGCTGCCTCGGCTGAATCGGTGGAAACATTTGTCTATTGCAATCCCCGATTCCCCGATATTCGTGCCGGTTGACGCGCTTTCTTTTTCACGCTTTCCCGTGCTGCTTTGTCTTTAGTTTTTATATTATTTTCCTAACTTTGCTCTATGCTTGTTTGTTTTGCTTTGTTTGGTCGAAAATGATTGCTGGTCGAATGTCTTGCCCTCCATCCATTAGGTAAAGCTATCATCTGGTTTCGTACACACTTCGCCGATTATCGTCCTCTGCTACCAAGAGTACAGTTCCAGCGCCGTGGATTTTGCTGTCCGATTGCCTGCTGTTTGCCGAGTTGCTGGTGGCGTGGACGCCATGTTTTTGTTTTTTTGTACCCACGCAATGCTCGTCCGGATGTCCGTGAAGTGTTGATCTCGTGTTTTTTTGGTTGTTTTTGTTTTTTTGGTTTGTTTTCTCTCGTTCTCTCTCTCGCCGTTTTTCTTCACTTGTTTTGCACTAACCGAGCGTACTGTGCTGCTGCTGCTGCTTGCCGTGTTTTTCACCGTTCCGACCGCTGACCGCTTCACCGACCGGTACAACGTGACGCGACGCAATGGCGCAACGAAGAATTCATTTAAAAATTCTTGACAATAATTTAATTAGTAACAAATTGATTTTATGGAAAAACCAATAACAATAGCCCTTATCATATGGCTACGAAACGATGATGTGCGGAGCCGAAAATAGAACAGCTATGGTTGCCACTATTGTGAAAAACGTGAAAATTATAAGGCACAATCTATCAACTACCATTGCTGCAAATTTCCAATCCTTCGCAATATCGCTTTCTTCGTCTTCTTTTCGTATCTGTGGAAGAGAGAGAGAAAAAAAGAGAGAAGAAATAAGTACAGTGCAGAGACATTGACACGTTTGTAGAGAAAAAGACGCATTTGAAAAGTTTAATTAAGCTAAATTTTATCTAAATAAAATCGATCCTTCTTATGGAACATTTTCTACTTGATCAAAAGTGCCTAAAAAGTGCTGAATAGTTTTTTTCTGACATTAATGCTATATTTTATTTTCAATTAGAAATATCATTCTACAGTGCATACCATAAGTATATGAGCATTTTAAGTTAATCTAAAGAAAGGATGTGAAATAAATAATTAAAGACAAAAGATAAAAGTTAAATAAAACCAAGAAATTAATAGTAATGGTGCTGTTATCAGTTAAAAATACGACTTTTCATGCTGTAGATAGAAAGTTCAATATCGAAAGCACGGTTCACTCTTACAATTGTGAAAATGTACGAAATGTTCTTCTTTGCTAGCCTTTTAGCTTCAATAATGGACAAAATCAATAAGACAGTCAATATAAATTTTTGAAATTATTAATACACTGAATGAATGCGTGAAAAATTACAGATTCCTAAATAAAAAATTGTATTTTTACAAAATTCAAACGTAAAGAATATATGAAAATGCTACTAAAGGCTTTTAGATTGCAAAAAATGAATCGTTATATATTTTATGGTAAAAAGTAAGCGGTTTAGTTTTTTTTTTTGCCCCATTTAATGAAAAGGTGCGTAGTTCTAGCTCGTGTGAGTGGCGCGTGTTCCAGCATCAGCTGTTCCGAAAAAAGTGATATCGTGAAGACACAAAATTGCGTTCGGTCTTCAAGAAAACATTTAGACAAATTAAAAAAAAACAATCCAACAGCAAATAAAACACTACCCCCAGCAGAACAAAGAAACCAAAACCCCGATCAACGATACAGTTCGAACCTGCAGCCATCTGTTCATATTGTCATGAACGTATTGTGGTGTGGCAGCTTGTACATAGTTCTCCATTTCTTGGTCTCGAGATCGAGGCAAGGATGGATTTTGTTTTCTTTTTTCGGTGTGTGTGTGTGTGTGTGTGTGTGTTTGTGTAAGTGAGAGGTAATTCCACGACACAGAAATAGAATAATTAAAGCAAACAAAGAAAAACAAAGTAAAAACCCCCGTAAATCATACATTTTCAATCAATTATGCATAGATAAGCGGATAGTTAATTCATAAAAGAAAGAGAGATAAGGAAGGGGACAAAGGAAAGGGATATAAATGAGCGAAAAATTAATAAGCTAAACATTAAACAAAGGAAAACAATGAAAACAAACCAACCCAAAATTGCCCCTTGAAACCAAGATTACAGTGAACGTAACGTTTAAAAACTCTAAAAATGGTAAATAATTATAAATGCTATATATATATATACATACATACACACTTATATATATATACATAAATAAATAAATATACATATACAGATAACTAGTTATACATTACCTTACCGCGTACACACTAATTATAGGACAATGAATTAACTAAGGATAAATAAAACAAACAAACAAAAAAAAATCGTACCATCGAGCGACCCCGTTCGCACATGGTCTTACATCAACTGGCTGGTGGAGGGGGGCGTGCGGGCGCGAACGGCAAAAGTCCTTTTGCGGTAGCTAATACTTCAGTTTTTGCACGGTCCGCCCGGCATGCTCCCCGTTCCAATACGAGCAAATCGAGGCGTTTTGAGCGTGAATTATAGCACCCAACTTTCAGTACCATCCGTGGTAGGCATGACACCGGAACCGCTGGGTTAGTGCTGTGCGGCTGCGGAAGTCTGGTCTTTGAGGGGGATAGGATGCGGAAGTTGAAGTTGTCCTCTTGTCCACCGCATGGCCTACCTCCCACTCGTGCGTGCGCTCCCTCCGGTCCGGTGAATGCCGAAGCGCGGTGGCCTGAAATATTTAAGAAATTCTATGAATTTTTCATAAAAAGTAAAAGTAAACCAAATTGTAAAGTTGAAGCTGTAGCGTGTAAGGAAAACATAATCAATTCTTTAGGATGCCCACTCCAGGGATAGGGACGGTAGGGCCAAACTAGCTACTTACGGTAATAATGAAATCAAATTCGGAAACGAATGAATCCTTACACTCGTAGATTTACGACCCCTAGACTAGAGAAATGGAAAAATTGAGTGGCCAGGCGGCGGCAAAGAAATGCTCCGGGCACTACTCTCCTGGCAGTTTGGCACTGGAAGTGCAAAACCCACAGTTTACTAGCGATTAGGTCGGGGCAGAGGAGTTCGCGGAAGTTGGAGAACACGAGGACACAAATGACGATATTGTTGAGTGAGCGATTTTCGAAAAATTAAACATATTACAAATTAAACAAAAACCACACAAAAACAATGGTGGCCAATCATTTGAGATTAAGCGAATAATTTACTAGTACGAATTATAAATAGAACAATTCAGGGTGGGCGACGACTTCAATCGTTACCTTCCCCGCTCCCCTCCCCACTCCTTCTCCCCCTTCCCTTCCAACCTCCGATCCCTAATAAAACTTAACTTATAAGAAGGCAGCCGAAGCGGGTTGGAGGGACACCACCCAAAAAAAAAGGGCAGCACGATCAGTTACGAGGGAACGAAAAATTACATTTACTAGGTAAGGTTTACATGAGCATTGCAAAACAAACAAAAAAACAACTAAAGTTTAAAGTTACACGTAAAAACCAAAAAAAAAAACCAAAACAACTGAGAGCATGAGAATTACCTGCGAATTGTGTGCCAAGCCAAAACGAACGCGGCAAGGGAACTGGGTGTGTGTGTGCTGATACGTGGAACTGTGCGACACACAAACACACGACATACCAGTGCGTCAACCTTCATTACGAAAATTTTCACTGCAAGCAAACGAAAATTTCACCAAATTCTTGCAAATCCTGTAATGTAATCGTTTCATCCGTTTGAAGAATTCGATACATTGTTTTTCCTACTTAATGAGTGAGTTTCGTGATCGTGAAAGGGAAAAGCTTTTACGAGTGAAAGAGAAAACAAAACCCTTTAAAAAGCACAACTAAAACCCGTAAATTAATCGAATTTCAATAAATGGAAAACAAAATACAGAAAACACACACACACACCATCAGCTCCCAAAAGAAACGAACAAACAAACACACAATCCAACCCATCGCACAGTAAAGAATTATCTTTTTCCGAGTCTTATATAAAAAATGCGTGTGGAAGTAAGAGAAAACCCCCTAGAACAAAGGAACGTGAGATGACTCGTTGTAGTGTAAGTCGAGTTTCCTGACACATTTAATCAAGTGCACCATTTTGTTTTTCTTTGCAAAATCTGTTTATTGCAACAACCACAAAGCAAAGCACTTGCCCCAAAGGTTCCAGAGGAGTGATAGACACAGACACAGATGAAAGAGCATGAGATCATGCAGCTGAAGTTGCAGTGAGGGATCCTAAAGACAAAATTGTACCATATCATGTGCATTGGGAAGTGGCTAACAGTAAGTTTAATTGATGCGGATATTGGTGCGAAATGTGCATGTGACACGTTTCCTTCTTTCGCTTCCTATCCCACCACAACAAGCTCCCGCTTTGGGCAATTCGACGACCGATTTCTATCCCAACGAAATACGAGCCCGGGAGCTCAAAACGTTAGTAGTTTTCCCCTGTCCTAGACTAGCACCTAGAAGGCTGAATGGTATGGACGTTTGTAAGATAAGTTCCCCCAATTATCCCGTTCGGCTAGGCTAGGCTTCAATTTCACCACCGTTTAATTGTACGTAACTGACGAGTACATTGACTGAGGCAACCCAGACACCGGCGTCGACGGGTGTTCAACTTTTACACGAATGTTTGCTTTACACCTTAATTTTGGATACTCTTTAACATAGTTTCTCTGTCTCTTGTCTTGCCCCAAAACGCACCGCATTTTGTACGTTATACCAGCAGTTCCCGACCTTTTTTGGGTGTGGAAAGTGTCACGCCTTGGCACGCCGGAGATGCGCAGTTAGTGTTGTTATCTCCCGCAGGATCCCTCAGGGGACAGGATTGTAGGAAAGCGAACGTGTAGGAACTAGGAATTTGCACCGTCACACACGGTGATATTTTATTAGGCTCCCCCGAAGCGTAGATTGATGGAGGCACTTTTGCCTTCCCTTGCGGCGTAGGATCCGGATACGAAACAGCAAACGAAACGGTGGCAAGCAGATGTGTTTTTTGAGTTGTTGTGTTTACTGTGCGCCCGATACTGGTTGAGCTAGTAATCCTCGCAAAAGAAATATATTTTTTGGTACAGTATTTATACCAAACCCATTAAAACGAACCCAGGACTGAACCCCGGATATCGACTAAATGTATTGCCCTCTTGCAAAGTACACATAGACACACAGATACACACACATACACTCAAATTACTCCGACACTAGCCTGTCCCCACGAAGAAGTAACTCACCTAATGTTAAAGTCCCTAAACAGCACGATCGACACTTGAATGCACCAGACATCCCCACAGCAATGGAATCGGACGTTAGGTATAGGCATATAGAAGAATCTCTTACTCTAGTACTAATATACCTTCATTACCGAATTGCAGATACATTAATACACACACAAAAACACACATTCATACACACCACACTCAAACTCATACAATTTTCTAAGCAGTTTACATAAATTTGATAAATGTGAATATTTTAATTAGTAAAACGAGTCCTAATCAATAATGAACGAAAGAAAAAAAGAAGAACATCCATCAAAAGGAAATATAAAATGTGTTACCACACTAGTCAAAAACAAGAAACACGAATACACAAACATACCTAAAACCCCACATAATGAAGAAGAAAAGAGATAAAAGCAAGTTTAAAACGAAGAGATAATTAAAATCATCTGATTAAACCAAACAACAACAAAAAGGAGCTAAAATAAGAAAATGAAAAGAAAAAAAATGCATGAGTTGAAAGAGAGAGGAACTATTCACATTATATGCTATGATTTGTTTTCAGGTTTTCGTTTCCATCTGTTATTTTGTAATTGGCTTTCTACTTTTACTTAATTGTTTTCATAACTTCTTTGTTTCCTACTTATTTTCATTACTTAAAATACTACTTATGTTTGTTTTTCAATACACTGTAAAAAAATGTGCCAAAAAAACAAAAACGGCACTTAATGTTAAAGAATGCAACGATTTTATATGTATCTACGACGCTCTCTCTCTCTCTCTCTCTCTTTCTCTATCTCTATTTCTTCCTCTTTGCACAAATCCGTCATTAGAATGTACGGTTCCCTCCCCCGAAATGTATCACTCTCATTATAATTCGGTTTCACGTCATCTCCCGTAAGATTTAAGCATCTTACTAAGCAATAATTCAAATGCATCCTTGATAAATTTAAAACAAAACAAAACAAAACGATATTGAAACGTTCTCGTATCTGCGTATTGAATAAAAGCATTAAAACATGAGTAATGAGATGAGAAAAAAAACGGCTCACCAATTAAGTATCGTGTGAACAGAAAAGCCTACCTACTCGGGGAAGGTTTGTTTAGACAGTCTCACAAATTTAAACAAAATTACAAACAAAACACTCTCACACACAAACGCAAGATGGTTTGTTTCTGCGATTGCAGGCGCAGCCAGGCACCAAAAGCACGATAAAGCATGCGAACCTTCATTACCATTTGTAGATATGACATTGAACAAATTAATAATCGAATTATTCAAAAGGAAAACTAATGCAATTGACTGCTTGGACAGTCGGACCGGCTAGGACAGGACGGGAACCATGAAATCGAATGGCATGCGTAGGGAGCGAGCTGCAAAAGATATCAGAAAACACAGTTGACACAAACTCACAGGACACACACACACTAACACTCTACTGAATGGACTGCCATTGTGTATAAGAGATTTGAAATCCGGAATAAAAAAGCGAACAAAGCGAGGAAAAATACAGCCATTGCAGGCACGATATATCAACTCGTAAAACAAACATCACAAACACGAACACACTTACACTCTGCAATACAGCACATCTCAGACTTCAGTGGCGGTAGTAGTAATCGCCATTAATCGTCAAGCAATTGGTCACGAAGCGCTCTAACCCGGCGCAAGCGGGGAAACCCCCAACAAGCTGGGGGCGTCGAAATCTCTTGAAGCAAAGACAAAATGGGTCTGCCCGTGAGGCGAATGTGATTTTGTACATATTAAAAACCAAAAATCTTAGGAACTCAAAAACAAAAGAAATCATAAGCCAGAGTATTATAGTGTAGTCGTCGCGGTAAACCAAAAGAAAAAAGGGAGAAAAAGAGAAACGGTTAGGAGGCGACATTGAAACCAATTAAGAGTACGTTAATCATACATTTGAGCAAACGCAAATGAAACAGGAATCACACTGGTCATTGCACTGGGTACAAGAAAAAAAGCCAGTCAGTATAAACGGGGGAGAATGGGCAGAATGGCACAAAACACAATGGGTTCGGGGCGTCACTCATTTCCAACCTTCGAATGTCAATCGTTTCGTACGTCAGATATAATTAAACATAATACAAAACAAAACAAACCAACCAAACAAAAAAAACATACAAAACAATTTAAGCGAATTTGCAGAGTAAAATATTTATAAAGTCTAATTACCAAAAGAAAAGAAAAAAAACGCAAAGCAAAAAAGAACAAATCAACAGGAAAATATTAAAAGAATAAAATGCAAATGGTTTCGTTGCAAGCAAGACAGAAATATTAATAAAACAATACCCCCCCTTTACGAACAACACACAAACGAACGTTATAAACCGTAAGCACATACACATATACACACGACAGAGAGAGAGAGATAGACAAACATAACAACAATCGTGTTGTCATCCGTACATCCGGTAAAACGTCACTGTTCGAGCCGCCGCGAATAGCTAAATCGGAAGATGAAAAAGGGAAAACGTTTTGTTACGTTTAGTGTAAAATAAAGTGAACGAAATAAATTAACTATCACGAATAATAGAAGACAAGAAGCAAGCAACACAAACACTGGTTCACCATATCAGTATGAGCAGTAAGCTCACTATAGACCATAAAGGCTAGGCCAGGCCTTGGATAGTTACTAGCATAATTTTCCTACTCTCACTGTCAATAAAATAGCTACACAAAACAGACAACACCGAACGCGAAGGTACCCGATTAACAAAAAGCAAGAAGATAAAAGAAACAAAACCACTAGCAAAGGCAACAAACATAATTCCACCATCAACGCACACAGTGTAGCAATTTGCAAGTTACACTAGATAAACAGCAAAAAAAAAAACAATAAACTTCAACAAAGAATTGAAAGAATTGTTCGAACCGTTGTAGACAAAGCAAAAGATACGAAACTACCTTTAATTACGCAGAAACTAAAGCAAAAACCACCTGTACACAAACTCCCATAGCCAACAAGAAACACCGAGTAAGACAAAAAGTGCAAACGTTTCCCAGTTAGCAGGCAGAACAACAAATAGAACAAATGTAAACAACACTGGAATTAACCATACCAAAACTTTGAGAGCAACAAACAATGCAACCGAACGGAAAATACACGCATAGGTTGATGATGAGTTTAAAACTATTTTTGTGAAACATTCATATAGCTTAAACCGATGTGTATGAATCTTACGTAAACGGGAACATTGCGTCAGAAACAAAAAGCAACCAAATGCTGCGTATAGTTTTTTATTGACAGTTTATTTTTTTACCCAACCGTTTACTTAACGTTACGCCGGATGGTATTATCAAGATCGTGAGATCTTTACTCGCTAGAAAGCAAATGCAAAAATCCTGTACGAGATTTATACTCGAATTCATCAATTCAAACTAGCCAAAATTGTTACGAAATCTACACGAAACACACACACACGTGCGAAAAATACACTTTAAAGAACCACTTTGCGTGAGCTACGGCACGCCACACTAAAGGGACACGAACGGTACCACTGTGCAGTGCGGTGGAATGGCAATACAAAAAGGTAAACTACAGGTTCGCAACTGTGTAGACAGGAACCAAACATTGCATTACACACACACCGAGAGAAAGGCAGACATGTATGACATACACACAGGACACGGTACAACTACTAAATCGAATTATGGTTTTGCCAAATCGGTACGTTTTTTGTAACAAATTGTACACGAAACACGCATAGAACGGTGAATAATGTGTCGAATAAAAATAGTCGCCAATCGAAGAACACACACACAACAAACCGAAAAACCATTCAGGACCGACTCTACGAGCAAGAGACGACGAATACGGAAGAACAGCAAAAAAAAAACCAAACGTGAGAAGGCGAAATAGTAGTGACAGGAGCTAGTCAAATCGAGCGCGGAATGATGGGAGAGAAGAAGATGGGGGGTGTGTGAACTCTGAAAATACGTTTCTGATAATAAATTAAAAAATTGACAAAAAATTAATTGCACTGTGCGTACTCTCTCTCTCCCGTTTGTGTTAAGCCAATTGAAAGAACCTACTCCACTTAGAGTACACAGCGTACAGCGTTGGACGATCGTAGCGAGTTTTGGACTGCGTGACGTAAGCGTGACAACTCTTTTACGGTGACGGTGACTGTGTGACTCAACGAGCAGCTGTTCTGATTGCGTGCTCCACAGCAATTACCGACAGTGGGGGTATAGCTCAGTGGTAGAGCATTCGACTGCAGATCGAGAGGTCCCCGGTTCAAACCCGGGTGCCCCCTTGTTGAGGAGAGAGGGATAATAATATGATTTTTACATCTACGCTGGTAAGGAAGTTATCTTCAAAATGTCGTTTATTTGCAAAAAAAAATTTAGTTTAAGTTCTTATATTTCTAATGAAGTTTGCATACGATTCTGTGTGAAATTTTACAATCGAGCAACGCATCTTTTTTATTTTTATTTTTATTTTCTACTCAGATATTATTATGTTGATTTATTTTTTTTAAATTAAATTCATTAAACAAATTGTTAATGGAAAATTTCTTTATAATTGGCGTCTATTATAGAAGATAAACCATATTTTACATCAAAATTAAGAACCGACTCTGCTGTTACTTAATGTCTTGTTAAAGTATCTGTTTCCGTGGTGTAGTGGTTATCACATCCGCCTAACACGCGGAAGGCCCCCGGTTCGATCCCGGGCGGAAACAATACGATGTCTTTTTTATATCTTCTCTATTTCCATGAGTTGTTTACATAAAATTATATGGAAAAACCATTCAATGTTTAATAGGTTGTGTTGTCTAATCGATTGTTTATAGGAGCACAACGTCATGATTCATAAATCAAGCCATCTACAGCTCCTGTGACCTAAATCCAACTTCGCTATCTCTATCGTCTACCGTGACGTTTCGTGTAGTCCTTGACCTTAGTTTACTATCACCGGTATCATAGTTTTACAACCCTGGCTAGTCCGTCCACGACTTCAGCTTTTGACGACAGAACCAAACCTACCACGTCCCCCCTACTACCCATTGTCTATTAGTCGTGATTTGTGGGCCCATATATTTACCGTACTCGTTACGATAATCAACAACGTACGCGCATCTAGCCGCTCACCAACTAAACAAATAACTTCAACAGAAAGCATTTTTTTTTTTTCGCAAACGACACCAAAATTTGGCCTCCAGCGCACCGCCATGCGTAACTTGCCGCCCTAAAGCAGGACGCCAAGAATGTAGAACTTTTTGGTTGTCGCTGGAGAAAAAGCGACACATTTTTTTGAAAGCTTCTCGGCAGCCGGTTGCTGCCTGCGTACGATTGGTTTGTTTGGGTGCTGTTGTTGTTTGGACAAAGAATTTCTGTCTCTGTCGCCCGCCCTTCCGTTTGTCAAATATTTAGCAGCTCACTTATGAAAATGTACAACAACGTCGAAATTGAGGGTGAAATCAACGTTACGGATGGGTGAATGCGTTTGTTTATTATGTTGATAATGATTTGATTCTAGCATGTTTTGATTTCACACTAATGATGATTGAATTAAATCGGTTAGTTGTTGTTTGATAACTATTCAAAAGCACAGGTGGTAAGTATTATAGGTACTTGTTGTAGCAGTATTTTGTCAAGTGAATCTCCTAGCATGAGTATGTAGATGTGTTCCTAACTATGACTAAACATCGTGTACTGGATTTCTTATATGATAGTCGCATTTTTAATTATCTATTTTATGCTGATCAGCCACATCTGACTGCAATCAAATTAACGAAACGCAAATAAGCAAAAGTGAAGTATCAAATTTTAAAGTTAAAACAAAATGATATTAATTTGTGGTATCAGTCAATAGAAATGATATTCTATAATGAAGTCTAATTCTAAAAAAAAATGGGACACCAAGAACTATCACTGTTTGACACAAGAATGCCAAGCACTGTTTGCTATCTTAATTGAGAGTGAAGCGCTATCAAAAACGTAAACATTATTGTTTAGAATCTCCAGATCTAGAGTCCCGGTTATGAAATTGCGTCCGGATCAATCCCAGTGTGGACACGAATCCCAGAGTTCGTTCCGGATTCTAATTTTTATCATCAGTTCGCAGTGAAGCTCGAACATGCGTAATTATAAGCGGATTAAGCTGGCCATTGGAAACGCCATGAACGAAAAGTGATTTGCTCAGCTCAAGGAGTCAACTTCCACTGCCAGTTTGGAGCTAAGTTAGGGTCGTTGGGACGAGATAGCTTTTTTAACGCAGAGCTTTGTAAAAAATTGGTAACTACGAGACAGAAACAGGTGACTTAGGGTCAACATTTGACGGCAACGACTGTACTTCATTTTATCTGGGTGACTCGCGTCCGCCTTAGCACAGAAAATCACGTCAGTTTTAGTCATTTTTGTAAAGCATCTAAACTAGTTGTTTTTTATTAATTTTCTCCGAGCATCACTAAGAAGTGAAAATGTAAGAAAATGTTAAATGGCAATGAAAGCATATCCGGTTTTTAATAAACAGATTTAAGTAGTCTAATCAGAATGAACAGCTTAACGTGCTACACTAGCTCTTATTTTCATTATTGGTTCATCATGGCTAAATAAGCTCAAATTTCTTATTTTCCCTGAAATTTTATAAGATCCATAGATGAATTATATTTTAGAAAACATCAGAGTTTTACACAACCTTTTTATGTTTTATTCACCGTTACTTTGCATGAGAATCAAAAAGCTGAAAGAGGTAAAATAAATCTGATTTATGTCACAGAACCTATTCTCAAAACAGAACCAACAAAACGAGGTAAGCCGTATTGGTGTTTATCATTAAAGAGAGTAGATGCATTATTATTTAATAAACCAAAACTAATTTAAATTTCAAATTTGATAAACCTTTGTTTAATATGCAATCATTGATGTGGATCTTATTTATCAACATTGATGATGTTTTATTATTCAAAGTAGATTGCCAATGATCATATCAAAGGTGCAAAACGTGAGTCAGAATTGCTTACTTAATTGTTGCAATATTTTCCTCGTTTATTCAAAGACCTTTACTTCACAATAAACTCACTTAAATATTGTTACAAAATTAAGTGATCATATTGTTTGCTTTCACATTACGATTAAATAAACTACCTTTATAAACAATAATTAAGCTCACTGTGTGAAGCTCTTAAAAGCTCCTAATGTAGTAAGCATATTTTCTCACTCATTTTATCTTGCTAGAAAATCTTTAATATCACCACCTCTGGTCACTTTACGCTTTATCCTCAGCTCGTTTACAACAAAGCAGTAACATATCTATGCGCTCAACTCGCTTCATTTTCCACCCCGTATCATGGTGACATTGACGGGCGTGCGGGTGCTTCTGTATTTCGCACGCCACCTCAAACACTCCACACATCATCCGCATCAACCCGGCCCGACCGTGTCATATGGAAAGCGTCCACTTCCTCTCACACATATGCACACGCAAAAGGCACGTGCTCGGCGGTTTTGCATATGTATTGCGCGGTCATCACCATCCGCCAACAGCCCCCACTTTAAACCACCCCTTCATTCGTTTGTTCTCTTACTCGGTTTCGCTTAATTTCTGCTATCTTAGGCATCTGGCACAGGAAATAAGTAACGCGAAAAAGGCGGATCACACGAAGTTTGCACTTCATTCACAGCGCAAAAACAGTAACCAAAACAGCAACCCTACGCGTTTCGCAATGTCGCCGGTTTTCCGCGTCCGACACCGGTTTATCATTCGCACACGGCTACCGGTCACGATGCGTGCGCGAGCGAAAATGGGGCGAAAACTGGCCGAACCGCGAGAGAGGCGCTCGTACCTTAGCGTGACTTTCGGTCCGCGCACACGCACACCACAACCATTCGTACATGCGTACCGGGATGCACATGCGGCCCCACACAACTCGGTGGGGCGAAAAACCGGGTACGAAATTACTTATCAACAACGGTTCGCACCGGTTCAGTCTGCCGGAATCAGCGAAGCGAAGCGGTCGAATCCGAGTCTCTTGCCGTGTTTGTCTTGCGTTTTTTTTTTACGCCGTTTTTGCCGTCTCGGTTTTGTCGTCTGTGTTCACTGTTCACTGTGACAATTTCGTTTTTCCGGCAAGGGACATGGGAGTGGTTGGATGGGCGCGAGCGGAAGGGAGGGAGTAAGGAGCAAAAGGAGTTCGCGTGATTAGCACGTGCTTTGTGGTGTTTAGTTTTTGTTTACTCGTTTATAGCACGTGATTGGTTTGTGATAAGGGGCGTAAGTTTTCGGTTCTTTCGTTGGAAATAGTGCTCTTAGTGCGTAGTGATCGTCTTTTATCAATGAAAGTGAATGGACATTTGAAGGAGCGAAACACTATTCCACACACACACGCACATCATAACTCATTATTTAAGAAGCTTTAACCGTGCTGTGTCATTACAATTATGAGTTAAGTGTACCCAAATTAGTGCCCAAAACAAACGATGACTAGCTGCTGTTTATATTGCTTGTCGCGAAATACGAACGACGAAGGAAACTGTGCGTTAACGTTAATTAAAGTTTAGTGCAAATAATTACTCCCGGGTACTATTTATGTCTGCAATGTTTGACACAAATTTTGCATGTCTGTTACACAAACAATTCTATTTGTGGCTCACTAATGAAGTAATAAGCTATCCTTAGCATGTACAATTTGAATCCATTTTCGCGAACAAGTGAGCCAACTCCAAGGCAGCAGAACCCACGGCCGTAAGAACGCCCTACGAAAGTGCATACTTCATGATACCGTGGCCAGTGGTTAAAGCTCTGTACTGTATGCTGTGCATCACCATCGCCCGTAGCTAAATGCGGAATCATCATATGGAGCTGTCCAGCCAGCTGACAACCAGTTGCAAACCAACGCATCGCACAGCCTAACAGCGGTTAAAGTCACCAGCTATCTAGAGGTAACATACACACAAACGGAGGGATTAAATTTAACGCAAAGTATATTACTTTCAGTCGTTATCGTTTTGCTTTTGTTATGGGAACGTTTTTCTTTTGTTTTCGTTGCTGAGGTTTATTTTTATCATTTCCAGTCATGGCTGGTTTTGTTCATGAGGCTTTTCGTGCCGATTGCGTGCGTTATCAGGATGATGCGTGAGAAATTAAAAACCGATTACTTATTACTCTATTGAAAATGGTGATTTATTATATCATTGGTTAGCCGAAAAAAAAAGAATTGGTGAGTTAATCGAGTCTCGTCAGCGCTGAGTCACTGTGTTGAAGCACCAAGCGTCTCCATCGCACAGTGGTTAGTACCACGTGTCATTATAATTTTATTTATATTTATATTTTTTTTAAATTATTGTATAAAAACAACACTTCGACAAAACTATGATCATTCTACAGTGTTGGCTTAAGACCTCCCTTAACAATCGTAACAAAGATACCAGAAACTTTAAAATAAAAAGACAAACCGTCTAAATCCAATTTTGGCAACTAGTGCGAGATGTGGTCTATTGCAAAAAACAACCACCACACACACAAAAACCAACAAAGAAAACACTCGAAACTGTAACAACCCTAATACTGGTGCGATAACGAAAGGCAGAGAGGCAAGATTTGATGGTTTCGACAACGTTTCGGCTCAGTTTCGTTCGCCCTGGCTGTCTTATCGGTGGTAGGCCATTAAGTCCTGTTATCGGCATGTTATAGCTGCGAGATGTTCTTCTCGGTTTTATTGAGTGCTTTTGTGTATTTGTATACCTACAAACAACAGACCTTCGGGACGGTAAAGTTTGGTGCGCACCTATATGAATGCTTCCAGCTGCTTCTAAGTTCTTGTGGTACATTACAGATCAGCATAATGTCCATGCGACGCTATTCAAAACAAAACATTACAGACTGACCCGCTTCGATGGCAGAGTAGGAAATATTAACGACCCTGAGGATCACTTGTATCCACATCGGAATGCAGCCATCTCCATCGGGCAGCAGATGATCTTGTCCGTCGCCGTTAAGTGGTTAATCTTCTTGCGCGAAGAATAGAAAACGAGAGTGTCACGGTGGATTGTACCGACTCGCATCAGACCTTGTCAAGTGCCACTAGGGCGCAGCGCATTACTTGCCAGGAAATAGTCGTTATTGATATTAACACCGCGGTTATTATTATCTCGCTGTAGACGGCGCACAGTTATGATGCTGCCGGACATCACGCTCCATTCGTACGTACGCGTATTCAGCACGCGAACGTAAAGATCATTCTGCCCGTTCTTATTTATAGCGTCCCATTAACACAAGTACCAACAAACTAGCCTGATTTAAGCAGCAAAAGAAACCCCATCTTCATCAGCTCATGCTGTAAAGGTGTGTCTTCTGCATCTCGGCACCGTGTGCGGGTGGCAAGCGCCAGTACAAGCGTACCTCTCACACCCGGGGTTAAATATAGATCAATTAATTAGTGTGCTATAAATTTGTTGCCGCGGTTCGATTGAGAGTTTAAAATTTTGAATCCAACATGATCACCTAGACGCGTGCCAAGAATAGCACGGAACCGCAACATTCCTGCCCGCTCTTTCACGTGCGAAATGATTCTTGACCCACCTAAACGTGAAGAAGCGACGGTTGAAATAATAAACATAAATTAAACGAATCTTTCTCCCTTGATCGTGTTATGTTTGACCCCTTTTTTTTTGGGGTCTTCCTTTCCCGCAAGCATAACACACGAAATTGGTGGAGTGTTATTTTGGATACGGCTCAAAAGCCGATGATCGAGCGAGTGGAAAGTTGTGAAACGATCCACAATGGTGGATGGATCGCGAATAAGACGAAACTGTTTCATGTGCACGTTGCTGAATTTCTACCGAACTTGATCGCCATCATTCGTGCGATAACTTTTAAACAGTTCATTCAGTTGAGTATTTATTTGGCTTCGCACACACTCACACGCTTCATTTGCCACGATTTAAAATCGTTTCAACAGTTCTGCAAGCATGTGGCAACTAAAATAAACGATAGCGCAGCTTCTTTGCCCACCATGGTATTGCGTAGCTCAGCCGGTTGTTAGCTTGTTGGCTTCCTAATCGAACATCTTGCACCATGCGAAAGGGTCTGTTGCCGTTGTATCATCTTTATCTCGCCTTATCTTTAGCAGGTGCGATTCGAGATGCAAAAAACAACACACACACACACACACGGACACCACTAACTTGGGAAGCAAATTGTGCGCGATAAGCACTCCCTCAGAGTCGTATGCCATTGATCTTCTTCAGCAGGTATTTGCTCTCGTCGTGGTTGTGGAGCTCTAGAGAAGGCGCGTGCAACCTTAATCATCACACACGCCTACATGCCCGGACGCCGGAATTGTGCATAAAAATCTGCCACAAACATTCCAAGACCGTAAGTCATCTTACGGCCTTATGTTCTGCGGGCAAATGCGATCGTAAAAATCGCAAAGAATGACTGGGCGAGAGATATTGGCATCGATGATAATGTACAGCTGGTTTCAAACGATTTTTTTGTTGTTGGTGTTTCTTTCTTTCTTTGGGCCTGATGAAATACGACAAGGTGTAATGTACTGTACACACACACACACACACAAGCATCCCCTTTCGCACCCTTGAAACACGATAAACAAAGATAAAATAAAACTCAGCCGACTTCCGAGCGGAAGATTAAGCTTGTCTAGCTCTTTTTTTTTGCTGTAGGTTAGTTCCGCTAATGGCGTCGCTCGTCGGGGGTGGCCATTCCCTGCTGCAACCCCAGATGGTTGTGCGGCACAGAAGCGTGCCATCAAAGAACTCTCCGGTCACCGGAGTATGTTGTCCCGCTGTATGTTCGACCCGCGTTCGAACGCGCGCTATCGTGCGCGCGCCACGATAATCCCAACCATTGCCGGGGGATAATCATCGGCACGATAGTAGTTGGCGCTCCAGCCGGGTCCAAACGCTCGCAACGACGACGGGGTAAACTTTGGCCACGCAAAAGTCTTCTCACGCGTGGAGTAGGTGCATTTTTGGTACGGGGAGCGCAACGATAAGCGCCCGCTATGATAAGCTTGTTGTAGGTTGATACAGATTGTACTAGGCGCTTCCAGACCAACAACGTAACGCCCGGGTTTGCCAATCAATCAGCATTTGAATAAGGTGTCAGAGTCAGAATACTCATGGCCATTTGGTGGACCATCGGGATTGGTTTTGGGAGGGGCGGAGAACGATTTCGTAGGCCGCGAGACCGAGTCACCGAACAACCGTGGCCGTGGCCGGGTTTGTTGACTTTGGTAATTCCGCTCCGGTTAGTGTTATCGGGTGACCGGGAGAATGGGGTTGAAGTACCATTTAGACAGATGTTTAGGTACAAGGCATCATCATAAACCCGTGCCGATTGCACGTTTGCGGTGCAGTGTACAATGGTGACCATATTGGTTTGGTTGCGAATGAATATATTGCACACCTAATATATTGAGTGTCAATATTTGGCTGGACGGTGATAAGAAAACGTATGACTTGAAGTATGACGGTGGTCCCGTGCGAACAATTAAAGGTTTGGCGTGAAACAAAGTAACAAAGTTGTAAAGCGACTAGAAACTATCAGTACAGAAGAGTTATTTGATCTTGTTTTAGACGTGATCGAGAAGATACTATCAATCTTTTGCTAGCTGTCTATGGTAAACGCGAATCTTTTACTTGCTATACGAATGCAATACATGATCTCTAAGACCAAAAGTTCGGATTAGCTCTATATCTCAAGTTCCAAGATTTTGAGTAATATTAACTGTGCATCGTGCTCTTGATTTAAAAGAATATCACAGATATTGTGACGGTGGCTCCAATATTCCTTGGTGTCCTCATCAAAGAAGTAAGACACATTTCGTATTTCTTTCAATGGTTAAGGATGGTTCAATAATATTGTATAAGATTTTGTCCCCACCAGAACTCGCAGACATACTTAACAGTTAGTGACCACTTATTTTATATCTTCAAAGTTCACTAAAGGGAGTTCCTTTAGGTTTGGATCTATACGGAATAGTCCTAATTCTTTACAATTAGTCTGGGTCGTTGAAGCAGTCTTAGAAGTATAAAGGGTCAAAAGCAATCTGGAGTAAATGGGAGCCATCAAGCGTAGTACAACACAGTTCATGATGGTTTAGAACCACCATGAGTTACAATAAATTATTTTACCAAGCCAGAATTAGAAGTACTAGCCCAAAGTATTCCAGAATATAAGGACAAACATCAGAGTCCATCTCACAAAAATTGGAAACATTATGTCAGTGTGAAGTAATGGCACTACGGAAGACTACGGAGGAGTTTATTAAGGTTGGGATCTAACCGGACAAGTAGTCAGAAGTAATTGGAACAGTCTTTAGTAGTTTTTACTATTTAGTGCAATCCGGAGTAGTTTTTAGTTATTTTTGTGTGGATAAAACTGTCTGGCGTAACTAAAAAATATTTGGGGTCGTTTGAACCAGTCCAACGAATTTCGAAGTGCTAGGAACAGTCGTACTATCAGAAAAAGTAGCAGAAGTACGGAGTAAACCGGAACTCAGAAAGAAATGTGGGAATTTCTAGGACAATATACTGGAAACTATCTCAGAAACATAAATCTTCGCGAAAATGAGCATATCCATATCTATCTGAGACATTGTTATTACTACGAAGATGTTTGGTGAGGTTTTAAACATTCTTGAATGATACTGAGTAAATCGATGATGTTCTTAATGTCTGGAGAATAGTTCCTACCAGAGCAATCCAGAGTGTTCAAGATCATTTTCAAGTGATCAGGAACATATTATTAAATTTGAGAACAAAATCTCTCAAACCGCTTTGGAACACTTTACCCATCATTTTAATGGCTTTGATTATAGCTACATTAAAATTTACTGATAGCAAGAGCAGAGAAACATGATGTACATTATCGTTGCAATGAAAACAATATTTCATATGCAAACAATCATTTGGTGTTAGATGTCCATTTGCATGCGATACAATGCCCATCCGTTCCCGAAGAGTCGTCTCATCCGACGACGGATACCCTTTTGTTCCCATTGTGTCTACATTGAAGGGTTAATGGTACTTTAATTAGACCGGAAACATCAATCACCCCCAGCACATTGTGATGCATCGATGTGAAGCTTTTCTTTCTTGTCGGTGCAACGGTGACAATTGAAGCACACAATTCATAAACGTTTTATATGCCATCTCCATCTCACTTTCCGTATTCTATTTTTTTTTTGTTGTGCGTGTATTGTTGCCTCGATTAACTGCGCTATCGCTGACATTCATCACGTGCCAACAGTCAGCGTGCCGATTTACACCCAACACACTATGGCAGATAACAATTTCTTCATATCAGCGATGATATTTATACTTGACCAGCGGGCCAGCGAGAGTGAGAGCGAGAGCAGTGCGAAATGAAGCGTTACACTCACAAAAGGTACGCCCGATTTCGGCCCGAGCTCGACGACAACCATTTTCGTTGCAACGTTGTATAATGAATTTTTACCATACGAGGACACATAAAGTTGCTCCTGTTTTTTTTTGAAACCGTTTTAAGTAAATTCTCACTTCCATGCTGGTGGACGGTTTTGTATGAGCCTTCGCCATGCTTCCCCGGTCGGATGTTTCGTAGCCAAATGCCATTACACCGAGAAGTACGTCCGTAACGATCTATTTTAAGGCACTTGCCTCAAAAAGTCGAAAATTAACGAATCTCGTTCCGGCAACGTTTGTCAGGCACGACTTTCGGCGGCATCCGCCTTTGTGTTCGTTTAGCAACTTTAATAAATTCCAACCGGGACGATTTTTTTCCCCCGTCCAGTCTGTCGTGCCCTACGACGCTGTGGCCCCGATTTCGGACTCCTAGCGGGTTCCTGCGACGACCATTTTTTTAGCGTGACATTTACGCTGGTGTAGGAGTTTGGTAGCAGCAATCGGTGCATTGGTTAAAATAGAGGCACAGGTTTTACTGGCACGCTTTATTGCTTAGTTTTTCTCGCAAAACTTGAACGTTTTTTTTTGTTTCGCTAGGTTTACCTTGAACATAATTCGCAAAACGGACCATGATTGTCGAGGCAATAAAGTAGCAATCCGTGGCCTACTGCCACAATGCACCCCGTTGACAGTGGAATATCAAGGTGAAGAAAACTTGCCTAGGGCTAGGTCATTCCTTGTTTGGTCGCCACCACGGTCTGTGTATGCGTATTGACATTTTCCTTTTGTACCGGGGGTGAAAATCCGGTTCAGAGGAACCGAAGCGAAAAAACACACAAATCACCCAACAAGTTTATGCCATGCTGTTGGAATGTGTTTGTGTGTGTTACATTGGGTCATAATTCCGTAAAAGTGGGACACCATTTTCGTGACTTTCCGTGTTCCATTCGTAAGTGGGAAAGCGAGCGCAGATTTTCTTCATGTCTTCACTCTCGACGATTCGCGGATTCACCTACGGCAAGGCTACGGAAATGCTTTTCCCTGTTTTCCCTGTACCCATTTATGCTTGCTCTCCATCGTTTGTCGATCGTGTCTAGAACATTGGGGGGAAACATTTTAACTAATGTTTCCGTCGCATGTCCAAAGTCAGTTGTTGTGTGTTCAATTGTGTTTCGGTTGCACCTCGAGCAATTTAAAGCAACACAATGACACAATTTTTCAACGCAACTTTTACACCCGTCACCGCCGTAAGGTCGGGTCCAGCTTTTCTTAAGTGGAAGTGGTGCACGTTTGTGCCGGGAAAAAACTACCAGAAACATTACCGGTTTTAAACGGCGTTTCTATGTCACGGGATTGAAGAATGGTAGCACCGATTGCCGTCGGTAGGAAGCAGTCGATTGTTTCGCGACTATTTTTAGTCACTCCCGTGTGGATCCGCCCTATCCGCCCCCGTCGGTGCTGCATTTCCCGTCCAGCAGTTTTTCGTCTGTGCTGACTATTTCTGTGTGTTTTGGGTTTTGTTTGTTCGCTGACATGTACGTGAATGTCGCTTTCATTAAGGTTATGGTTTTCCGAACGTCCGTGAACTCTCGCTCTCGCACGTCCCTAACAGACGGTACGAACTAATGTTTCCCGACACGAAACACTCGAGGCGTCGTGCGAGTATTTTGCTACTTTCATTCAAAATTTCCCTTTGTTTTGCTTGTTTTTTTTGTTCACGGCTGCTACAAGTGTGTCGAACTTTGTGTCTTATCGTTTTGAATTGGTGTGAAGAATAGTTATTAGTTTCTTTGGTAAAAGCCGTAGTCCCTAATATAAATATACAGACATTTTATTTTTCGAATAACTAGAAATATCACTTCGCTTAAGCTGATACTGTAAACAGTTGTATAGAGAATAATAAGATTTTTTTTATATAATGTTGCTTATTTTTACACACAATATTAAAACGTTTTACACCGTTTTCGAGCCCAAGTAAACACGTGTCAGCTGCATCTGAACACTGTTCAACCGTAAGTAAACACTTGACGTCCAACTAAACAGCTGCTGCCTAACTGAACTTCGTTCAAACGAAATTAAACATCGTTCAACTCCAACTAAACATTTGGCACCTCCAAGCTGATATGTTTACATGACATAGATTTAGCTTCTTTATGTTCCTTTCATTTGCAAAGATTAATAGATTAAAAATAGACTAATTTTTTTAATTCAGGCACAAGAAAATTTTAAGATAAACTGCATACAATTTAAAAAACATTTTCTTCATGATGACCGCGAATTCGCTATGAACGCGGAAAACAAGAAACGAGTCCGTGGAATATAAACGTGCAATGACGTCTGGGATACAAAATGTTTAGTTGGGGTTGAACGATGTTGAGTTTCGTTTGAACGAAGTTCAGTTAGGCAGCAGCTGTTTAGTTGGACGTCAAGTGTTTACCTACGGTTGAACAGTGTTCAGATGCAGCTGGAAGGTGTTTACTTGGGCTCGAAAACGGTGTATGTTTTAAAATGCCTGGATAATAATATAAAATATCCGCTCTATAAGTGCTAAAAATACAGAGCCGATCCGTAATACTTGAAGAAATAAATTAAAACATACATTTTTTTGTTTCAACCCAAATTTCTTTTACAAATAAGGCATTCTAATGGATTTTTTTAAAGTCAATTTTAAATATTTACACATCTGCTCCAAAATGCTAACGGCTTTAGACGATCTCGATTAAAGTAAATCTAAATAGTAAGTTGATTTGAAGTCTTTTTTTAAATTTTTCAATAAAGCTATTTAAATAAGCTTTTTAAGTATTTTTATGTCATTTTTGTTAAGAGTACACCAATTATACATTCAAAGCAACCGTAGAAGAAAGTTGGCAAACATCTGATATCTTTTGATTACCATGGCTCTCGAAAATTTTAAAATTGTACATGAATAGTGTTAAAAGCACAAACAAACTGTTATAAATATGTCAAATTTGAGAGCATAATGTAAGTTTTAGCAAAATAATCTTTCAACTATTTTTAAAAGTGTATAAACTGCTTTATCTCGTTCATAGTTTTCATGTAATTTTGTCGATCTCTATGATCATTTATTGCTCCAGACAGCAATAATAATTTTGCAATACTTCCCTTGCTTTGTTATTATAGGTTTGACACCCTTGACATAAGACGAAGAATTTAACAGAACCCTTCTTGAGCTCTTCCTCGGGACTTACAACGCAAAAGACAAACAGGACTCGGCACTGGTTCTAGGGATAAACTAATCTACATCTATAAAAAGCAATAAGACCATCGTGAGTTGAGTAAATTCATTCAGAGCCTTATTGCGACTAAACCCAACAACAAGCCAATCACACGCAAAACCTCATGTCTCTCGAGTTAATGATCGCTTAATCACGGAAGCAGTGGCACTCAAGCCTCCCATTTAACCTCTTATCCGTCGTACCTTTATTGCGCCGAGGTTGGTTTCCGTTGCATCAAACCAAACTATCGCATGTCCACGTTCACCGTGGTCAGTTCAGAATTTCGAAGGACACAAAGACGAAAGTGGGCCATTCTAATTGTAGCTCCTGTATTCTGTTGCATCATCATTCGATGATTGAACAATGTCCACACGTATTAACGTTGAATGCATACATAGCTGATTAAGATACAATCAAGCAGGGTAAAAAAAGGCTAAGTAAAGAGTTATTAATCAAATCTAGAAGCAAATATAAACATTACGAAACAGCACGTTTAGCTACACAAAAAAAAACAGTCACCCCAACACAGGATGATTCTGGCTGAACCGAGCCAACCTATCATTCGCCTGTAGCATGTTTTGCTTACCGTTCATTAGCACCTTTGCTGATGTCAAACGCCGTTCTGGCTGGGTGAACGCGACCGGATTGTTTGTGTTTCCCATTCCTCAGCGCTGGCTGCATTCTCGATACCCAAACAAAACGATGTTTAGCTGCACAGTCTGTCGAGCGATTAAATGAGGACACGAAGACATTCATAGTTCCCTATTAATCCGTTCATATATCAGTGATAGTTGTTATTTACAAGCCAGAATGAATAAGCTTTAACAGTTCATCCAACGGTCAACCATTTTTTTTTTCATGCCCAAGTGCGGATGGTATGCTAATTCTTTTCTGTTCCCCCGAAGAAAACATGTCTATAGAGAAGGTTTACAGACCTTCCAGTACAAAAGTAATCCAAATGTAGCTTGGTTTAGAATATGCATGAAGACACATTGTTCGCTTGTCAACAGGGAATTTGAATGAGTGCTAGTAGATCACCAGTGGCTGATAGCGTCAAGTACAATGGATCACAAGAGCGGAATAGCGTTTGCCACCTTTGAAAAAGTGTCAGACATTTGACTTCTATTTGAATTTTTCCTCACAGAATGCAAGATGAAACTGCAAAAAAGAAGCCAGGGCTCTCGTCCACATTGAGTCCGCCTATCACGGCTGCTAAAATACTACAGTAAACACACAATCAATTAACGCGGAACAGTGAAACATCATTAACAGTCTGCGATCGGAAGGTGTTCGGCAGAAACGTTGCGAGCACCATTGCAAATATTATTACAAGAGCTTCATATCGCCGCGGCATTGAGCACGCTGACTCATGCGGAAGTTCCTTAGCCACTTGTAGAACAAATCAAACACTGTGAGACATTAAATGGGTAGAAAGTGAAATTCCATTCAATCATCATTTTGTACTAATTAAAGTAATTTTTGGTTTTCGGTTGTTCATGTTTCAGTGGCATTTTCTGTTGGCGTGCGTGTTGATGCGAATAACTTTACCTGTGCTAGTGACCCACACAGCGCCCATGCCGAACGGTACCCGAGCGTGACCCCAACACACCGGGTTACCCATTAACCCTGAGCAGGCCAACATCCCAACCCAATCCTCCCGACAAAGCCCCGCGGGACGGCAAGGTCATCCGATTAAAGTAGAACGTGAACGCGCGCTACGAAAAGCCATAACCGGACTAGTCCGATGACGATGGAGACGATTAAGAGGGAAAATATACAGCTAGGTGATAATAGAAAACTGGTGGCCACTACAATGGGCGGCCCAACACCATCACTACCACCGATGGTGGGCAGCAACACAATCGTCGTCAACCGGTCACCACTAACACAGTCACCATCGGAAACACTACCACCGCCGTCGGCGAATGTCGTCGTCGTCGATCCGGTCACGTCACTGTTCGCGGAGGTGGTCGACCAAGGAAAGCCACCGAACGAAAAATCAGTTCATCCCCAGTCGCCGACTTCGCACCGTGCGTGGTTTCGGAAGTCCAACACTTGTGGCAGCCTGTACGTGCAGTGCGGCTGTACCGTGGAATCTGGCGACGATCCGCACACCTTTAACAGCACAACCGAGCGCCATCGACACTGTGGTGAAACCGATCGGCAGCAAACACGCACCCGACCCATCTCGCTGTCGGATAAGGACATTCGGCGGATTCGGCCACGGCTCGATAAACCTTCGTTCGTACACCCGGACAGCCCGACGACCGTGTTCAGTGAAGCGAACGCGAAAGATGCCTTGGTGAAGAAGGCACAATCGACCCGTGCCTTAATTCCCACGGCACAAACCGCCAACGGGGACTACGAAATTCTTCACACGGGAACGGCAACACATTCCAAACGCTATTCGACACCTTCGATCGGGACCAGTTACGCTTTCCATCCGGAGTTTGTGCTACAGAAACTGGACACGGGCTCGTCTGCCAACGGGTCTAGTTCGCAGCTCAGCCAACCGCTACCTGCCTCACAGCCGGAACCGGTGCGTAGTGCATCGAAGATTGTGTTTAAACAAAGAAGCTGCACCAGTTATCCGGGGCTAGAAGGTACCGGACGCTTCGAGGGATCCTTCTCGAACGCTTCGAGCATCGACGAGGTGGGCACGGTTAGTGAAGCTGGTGAAAGCGGTGAGCCTCTGCCGCTTGGATCGCTGGAAGATCTAGAACGCAGGCAAAGTGCGAGCTCACCGCAACAACCACCCATATTTAACGTGCCCGATACCGGTGGTACCCTTGACACTAGCGGACATTGCCGAGGGGTGCTAATTGAATCAAACAGCAATAATACTGGCAAAGTTAGCAACGCGTGTGCCATCCCACCGCGAAAGGGCAGGGAACTGTTTGTGGATAATAGTGGCAAGCTTAGCGTCTCCCTTGACAGTGGTCGTGAGGCACATCTACGCGGTGAGGGTGCCCACCATCAGTCCGGGCCGGTTGGTACCTGCAGTGCCGAGAACAGTCCGCCCAGTCCACCATCGCTGCTGCTGAGTCCGGTCATACCGTCGAAGTTCGATTGCTCCGCCAAGGAGTATCTCATCCAGTCCGGCATACTCGGTCCGATGGGTAATGGGTCGTCGTTGCTCATGCGCAAAACCTCCAAGATCGTCCCGAACATTGACACACCGGTCAAGGAGCGGGTATGTATTGCACAGACCGATACCGGATTTGAATGGTGAAGGTGCTAAACAGTTAGTGCTTTTTAATGTTGTCACCCTAGTATAGCCCTGATCCCGCGATCGTAGGTGTGATCGGTCGTTGCTAACATGTGTTTCTGCTGTTCCCACAGATACGTAAAAATTCCGTAAAATTCTGGGGCAAAGTGCTTACCGAAGATCGTAGGAAATCACTCACAGGCCAGTGCGACAGTCTTCATTCGTACGGAAGCTCAATGACGATCAGTGGCACAGAGCCAAACAGCTTTGAGGAGGAGATCATTGGCTTACGAAAGCTGCTGAGAGCACGCGATGACGAAATCGACAAGTTGCGTCGCGAGATCGACAAGCTTAAGGTAATGATCGCATGTATTCTCTAGCCTTACCAGCCTCTCATAAGCTTCCGACTTTCCACAGAGTGTTCTTCAGCAGAAAGCCGTCAGCAGTCTCGAGCAACCGAATGCGCAGTCTGGACAGCAGAGACTCACACTTGTCAGTCCATCCAATACACCGACGCACAAAGGACAGCATGTGGCCGAAGGAGAGCTCCTGTCTAGCATCCAGGCTAACTATGCAATGGCCGGACAGCCCCTATCGGAGCTGTTTGGTATTTCCGGCAACAGCTTTAAGCTACATCAGATGAAGTCCGTCAAGGGCATCACGTTGCAAGCGATGAAGAAGCAGGGCGTGTCGGGTGAAAGCTGCGATCTGATGGGTAGCCAATCGAGCGACATAAAGATACCAAAGTACAAGAAAGACTTCAGGTAAGGTGAGGGTGGGGCACACAACCGGAGACCGCGCTTATCAACCCGAAATCTCTGTCGTCACAGTGCGAAGCAGCTGATCAAGGATGCAATCATGGAGAACGATTTCTTCAAAAATATCGACTCGCTCCAGATAAGGGAGATCGTCGATTCGATGTACAGTCGCGAGTTTCGCAAGGGTGAGTACGTCATACACGAGGGTGAGGCCGGTTCGCATCTCTACGTGTCTGCGTCCGGTGAGTTTGAAGTCATCAAGGATAGTAAGGTGCTGGGCGTGATGGGTCCGGGCAGGGCGTTCGGCGAGCTGGCGATACTGTACAACTGCACACGAACGGCATCGATACGGGGTAGGTTGGGGAGCATCACGAACTGACGCATGTTCCCTGCTGTGGTGGCTATTTTTAACCCGAGCTTTCTATCTTCTCCTATTTTAAGTGCTTTGTGATTCGCGTGTGTGGGTGCTGGATCGACGAGTGTTCCAGCAGATTATGATGCGCACGGGAATGCAGCGAATAGAGGAGAATGTGAACTTCTTGAAGTCGGTACCACTGCTCAAACATCTAAGCAATGATGTCCTTACTAAAATTGCCGACGTCCTTGAGGTGGTAAGTGTCTGAAAAGGGGAGAAAAAATAATTAGTACAAACATATCCCGACAACCCGACCGCTAGTACTTGTGGCAGTAAAGATGTCCAAGATCAAATGTCATTTTTAATTGTATTCTCATGCCCACGCCCACAAAAAACACGTTCAACAACTAAAAACAACTTGTCTGCGATCTGTGTGTGTTTTTATAGGAATTCTATCCCGCTGGAGCATTCATTATTCGCCAAGGTGCCGCTGGAGACACATTCTTCCTAATTAGCCAAGGAACGGTAAAGGTAACCCAACGACTACCCGGTAAGTTTTACTTTATCGGCTGTGCCTTATGTATCCCCACCTCAATGCTTATTATTTTTCCACTCCAACTTTACAGGTCGCTCGGTGGATGAAGAAATTCGCATACTCGTCCGTGGAGAGTACTTCGGCGAGCAGGCGCTCATTAGGGAGGATAAGCGCACGGCCAACATTATTGCGATGTCGCCCGGTGTCGAGTGTCTCACGCTGGATCGAGAATCGTTCACCAAGCACATCGGTGACCTGTGTGAGCTGCAGGAAAAGAACTACGGTGACGAAGAGCGGGTGCTGGCCTTCCGCAATCTGGAAAACACTCATCCTTCGCTGGGATCCTGTCAACCGGGTAATTTCTCGTGCAACATTGTGGTTTGCTTTATATTTATTACAATTGTTTCTGCTTTCGCAGAGCTACTAGACGTCAACCTCACCGACCTGGAGGTCGTAGGAACGCTGGGAGTGGGTGGTTTTGGTCGAGTCGAGTTAGTTAAGCTGGAACGCAACGGTGATACGCAGGTATATGCACTGAAATGTATGAAAAAGCGTCACATAGTGGACACACGACAGCAGGAGCACATGTACAGCGAGCGGAAGATTATGCTGGCCTGTCAAAGCCCATTTATCTGTCGGCTTTACCGAACGTACAAAGATACCAAGTTTGTGTACATGCTGCTCGAGGCCTGCATGGGTGGAGAGGTGTGGACTATTCTGCGTGATCGTGTTACGTTCGAGGACTCGACGGCAAAGTTTATCGTAGCCTGTGTACTGCAGGCGTTCGATTTCCTGCACGCACGTGGTATTGTTTACCGAGATTTGAAACCGGAAAACCTACTGCTGGATGCAAGGGGATACGCCAAACTGGTAAGCGCTTGAAGATTAGGGTCTATTACGCATAGGCATCAGCATTTAAATTACCTATTTTTTAAATTATCGTTTTAGGTGGATTTTGGATTCTCTAAATTCATTGGCTACAGCAGTAAAACGTGGACGTTCTGTGGTACTCCGGAGTACGTAGCTCCGGAAATCATTCTCAACAAAGGACACGATAGATCAGTCGACTACTGGGCGCTCGGTATTCTAATCCACGAACTGCTGACTGGAATGTAAGCTTTCTTCATTTAGTGACCGTTACGGTAAGATATTAAACTGACGCTTCGATCGTTCTAGCCCACCGTTTACTGCAGCAGACCCGATGAAAACGTACAATATAATTCTAAAAGGCATCGACATGGTAAACTTCCCGAAGCATATGTCCCGTGCTGCCGTTAGCCTTATCAAGCGGCTTTGCCGTGACGTTCCATCGGAACGATTGGGCTATCAACGAGGTGGTGTTCAAGACATCAAAAAGCACAAGTAACGTTACACCAGCGCAATTACTTTACTGTCAAGTATTCATCGCCATTTCCTGTTTGTTTTGTAGATGGTTCCAGGGTTTCGACTGGGACGGCTTGATTGCGCTGACACTTAAATCTCCTTTGCAACCGAACCTGCAAGGCCCGCTGGACATGTCCAACTTCGACATCTTCCCCAAAGACTTAGACATTCCGCCGGACGAACTGTCCGGGTGGGATGCTGACTTCTGAGAGCTTGAGGCACCGATGCCACCATATCAATCCATCAACTAGTGATACAAATAATCTGCAATACACACACCTAGCAAATAAGTTGGTTAAAGCTGTTACGATAGTGCATAAGATACATTGTACACAGTTCGCGCATGTACAAAACTGTTGCGTTTTGCGTTGTTGAGCGTTCTTTATTTGACTAATTTAACTAAAACAAAATAAATCTTCTATTTACTAGTTATTATGGCCTGTACTCTAGCTGAAAAATGAACGTTCGGATCTGCATCGGTTTGAGCAGAATTTCATACCCATCGTCAGCAACGTTTCGGACGACTTCTTCGATCAATGGCGATCGAGCAGCTTGCACGAACGGTGGCGATGGAGAAGCATGATCCGTAGTCACGTCCCGCTTGACGGAATTGTACACGATATAGTCAGGATCGGGTTTGAACTTCAGTCTTTTAGAGTCTTCCTTTAGCTGATTGGCACCAAGGGTTGTTTCGCGGATTTCCTCAATGCTAAACTGACGGAACACGTCCTGCACGTTGAATCGTACCGGTTTGGAGTAGAGTGGATCTTCGCCCTTCTCGAGTAGATGCTCAAAGCGTACCAGAATGCTATTGTCCTTCCAGGGTTCAAACGTCAGCAGATGAACATTCAACGGGAGAGACAACGATAGCGCCGAGTACTGAAAGTAGACAATTAAATACAATTAATATACGATCATTCACGCTTCCACGGCACACAGAACGTACAATGTTGGTATACTGTTTCTGCCAGTCCTCGTACTTAAACTCCGTCACATCGCTGAAGAAGACCCAGTTAGGCAGCAACACTCGGTTCTGCAGGAATCGTTCGCGTGCCTCCGGTGTTGGACTAACCGGTTTTTTCGCACCGAAAATTACCCAATGCTTACCGCGGGCAACCAATCCCTTGCCGAACGCTTTCTCGTTTAGCGCCTCCTCCACACCGAATGCATCATCGTGCAGGAGTCGACGATGGACCATCAGCTCGAGCGATCCATCTTCCAAACTTGAGCCACCCTGTGCACGATCGTTCAGCACGGCTAGGCGTAGGTTTTCGTCTTCTAGCGCTATTTTCGCCGTTACCGGATAGTAGTTGCCGGAGATCTTCTCCATCAGATCCAAATTCCACGTTTCCCGATGGTTCCGGACTCGCTTGATCATTTCACGACCATTCGCATCCGTCCAGAAAACGCCACTCGATTGGGCGGCAGTATAGAACCGTGATACGATCTCCTTTCCTACACCGTCGTCCACCGGTATCGGGCCCACCATCCATTCAAACTCTACGTGACTTTCGTCGGCATAAATCCGTACGACCTGACTGATCCACTCGTTGAACACCTGATGAACCTCCTGTACTGTGGGACCTTTAACCACCTTCAGTTGCACATTTTCGGTAACAGTTTTCTCCGTTCCGTTCGGTCGGAAGATGTACGCACCCGACGATCGATTGCGGAACTCTTCGTTGTTGCCCAGCGCTCCTTCGTAGTACACGAACGTTTGTCTTAGCCGGTTCGTAACACCATCGATCGTTATGGAGCTCAGGAAACCATTGCTATCGAAGGAAACGTTTAAATACTTATTCCCAATCGTTACCTCTTCCGACTGCCAGAGTGCAGATTGTTCTCCCGCAGGTTTATCTGCGCTAACCGAACCCGTAGGTACGGCGATGGGTGCTTCGTGAAGAAAATCGTCCAAAGAATCGATGGCACGAGTTATGAAGTATGATTTAAATCCAAGCGATGGCAGCTCGTTAGCGAGGAACACTAGCTCCGAAGTAGCGTTGCTGAATCGATAGCTAAGATTCAAGACCGATTCCGGAATGGGTACCAGTTGCGATGATACCTCCACGTTACGATAATCCCGCACAATGTATCTGCCACCAGTAACCGGAATTCGCACATACTCGTGACCAGCATGTGCCAGTGGGTTGTAAAGCGTTACCGTGAAGCTGTCCTTAGACTCGGTAAGCTCACACTTGCTCACATTCAACAGATGGCACGTTTGAAATGCAAATGTGTACTCAGGATACGGAGTCGTATGTTCGGCTGCCAATCCGGCCGAGCGCAACGATCGCTTGTACTTTGGATCGACGATCTGATTTAGCGTAGCTTTCGTATTTGCACCGCACGCCCTGACTGCAACGTTCAGCATGCGAGCATAATCGTTGGCGACGTGTTGCTTCTCCGTCCCGGTAATAGCATCGTGATGCTGCATCACACCCATTGCCCCTCGCAGCATGTTCAAGTGCGGTTCCATGTGTGCCTCACGGGTCGGGGCCAACGCTGTCAACTGTTTGCACACCTGCAGGAAATGATTACCGACACGCTCGAACCGTTTGCTCGTTGGTCTTGATGTGTAGTACCCGGTCCAGAACGAGTGGGGATCGGAAGCGTACGGGAAGAAGTCGTCCGATTTCGTTGGCCAGGTGATGCCCATATCGTGCAAAGCTTTCAGATAGCAGGATGGGGTCGAGTAGAAGACGTTCACGTTCGAACCGTTCGTTTGAAGTGCGTTGGTGTATCTGAAACAGGAAGAAAACAAATGTTTTTTTACATTTTTTTTACACATTGTCCGTCGTTTTGAAAAGTGGAATTGTCGTTTTGAAGTGTGGAACTAAGGATATTGTTATTGATTACTTGACATCGTTTTGGGTGCTGTAAAATATAGTTTTCGAGTAAGTCACGAAAGTCAATTCTTGGCCTCACTTAACCAACCATTTTCATCATATAATCTGCACCAACAGCTGCTGCAATCGAATGAAATAGACGCAAGGAAGATCTGCCGATGATTTCTATGGTCTTTCTGCAGAGAATCGATTCTTCGGATTACCTTCGATCGATACAAATTTGCAGCAAATTCGCACCTCACATATTCGATTCGACTTGACATATTCGACTTGATCGAGCAATTCATAAATAACGGCTTGTAGTTAATCCGTTTCTGCTTCGATCATCAGTAATGCATGAAATTAAACTAACATTTACTTACTTAATCAACTTGTCCATATTTTTGAAGTAAACATTAGCATCCATGTACGTAAAATCGCCTCCCATAGTTAGTATGATGTTGTTCGTACGATAACTCTCCGCCTGAAGATTCACGTAGTACAGGAACTTGTCGACCTGATTCGTAGTACATTAAAAAGAAAAACTATTAGCTAACAAACCATGCTTCGAAACATCACCGTCCTGTCATACCTTAGCTTTCACATTATTCTCCGCCGAATAAGGGCTGTCCATGAACGGTTCATCCGAGCACAGTATATCGAAACAGAAGCCCGGTGGCGCTTGGTACAGATTGTACAACACACCCGTAAACAAATCAGCATCGTCCAGATTAGCGCTCGTCTTCCAGATCATTTCCGCGCGCTTGTGCGTCATCCGTTCGCGCTTGTCCTGATAATCGAGCCGTCCAAAGAACAACCCATCGTATCCCATCTGCGCGAACAGAGACGCTTGCTCTCGCGAGTGCCCGAACGGATCAATCTGCCAACCGATGCGCGGACGTCCACACTCTCCGAACGTTTCGTTCAACCGTCTCAAACCCCAGGTGAACTGATCAACCACACTGTGATAGTGTGCCGCAGCCTCATCGTTCATGCTCCAAGCACCACCGATGAACTCCAACCGTCCCTCATCGACAAGCATCCGAACTTGCTGCTGCAGTTCCGTTGTCTGTTCATTGAACCACTTGAAGAAGAAGGCCGACTCGACGTAGATGAACTTGCGCTCGGGATCGCTTAGCAACGATTGTATGACCGAGTCGAGGATGTACTGGACGCCCGCCTTCTGGATAGTTGTTTTACCTACGAAAAACAAATGGCATATGTACACAACGAACTCTTACTTGCTTTTGCTGCACCACACCACCCGGAACTTACTGCCATAGTAGTACTGGTCGACCGTCTTCAGCCATCCAACATCATCGTGTGTGTGGGGCACCAAATGCACATTAAGCATATTTTTCTTTGGTTTCGGGCACGACTGGAAAGACATTCGGTTGAGTTAATTTGCTGTGGTTTGAATAAGTGTTTACTGTTTTACTGCTCGTGATAAACACAGTGGTTTTTCTTCCAGCGTAACGTAAGCGTACGTCTAGAAGTTCCGTAGCTTGTGTTGGCAAAAATGGGTTAGCTAATCGTTCGAAAAAATCATAAACAAACTTGTTCCGGGTGAACTCACAGAACGTGCTTTAGACTAAAGCGTTGGCTGTTATCGCAACCCAATAAAACTGATTTTTATGTTGTAGGCTGACTATGCAAAAAAAAAAAGAACAACAGTCACATAGGCCAATAGTTACAGTCAATAATTCAACAAGGAATGAACAACACCTCCTTCTACTGATCAATTTGCCATCGCTGCTTTTCTTAACTACTGATAAGACTTCAGACTTCTGACGCTTGTTTTCACTGTGCACCACAACTTCAACCAAAGTTTTGCATACGCTAGTTCACTCACCTCATAACCGCACGATTGCTTAAGCTTTCGGCCAAATTCTAAATACTCATCACTTTCCGACGTTCGCTTGACAAAATCGTTGCCAGCACGATGCACCCCATCACGCCACGGTCCAGCGGAAACATGGTGCAGGTTAATCGTTACACCAAGCACCACAAACACGATCAACCACACTGACTGTCGGCCAACTAGCATAATGCTCACCGTACGACAGAACGTCGTCGATCAGATTCTGGAATAAGCCAACAACTGGCAATTAAGCACTTCCTCAATCCGTTGTAATGAAGCGGGTTTTGCATTAGACGAAGCCGGTTCTTGTGCGTTACACTTGCCACCGGATCTTGGATGTACGCCGCAGTTCTTAATCTCTCCCGGTGTACGCTTTTACCCTGACCGTACCAGATCGGGTTTGATATGGGAAAACCTGTTTTCACTCTTGGCGATCGCGATCGCTTCACCACACGCACGTCCGTTCAGCGTCGCCACTCGTGGTGAAATGAATGTTACGGAGGTTGATGCTGGCCCGAGCTGCATCCACAATCGAATGTTTTCTGTGTTGGACGCACTCACTCTCTTACGAATGAACTCGGCAATCGGTGAGCGAGCTTCAACCTATGATAAGCAGTGAGTTGAAGAAAACGGTGCTGATTTTAAGTACTTTTAGGTCTGCCAGAAATGTTAACTTAAAGCATATGACAGATATCGCGTAAGTATCTTAAGAAATGACTGTAATCCTTCTATGTGCACCTGTTAAAGTCAAACACGCGAGAGCATTGGCTGAGTTCCAACTACATGAACAGGAAATCGCACCAAATGAACTCTTTCTCCTACACTCAGTCCCGGAAGGTTCCGACCTAACCACGGACGCGATTGACACTGAATCTCAATAACGAATCTGCTCGGTGTCTTGATCATATGTTGAGAATCGGGTTCGCAGCAGCTTTGTTGTGTTTTTTGCCTACCTTCTCAAGTAGCCGCTTGCGACTTCAAGCTGTCTGATACACATTTTTGGCCTTGCTTGCTTTAATACGCGTACAGCATTAATTTCCTTTCCTTTCCTACGATATTCGTTTCCGTACGCTTTGGTGGGTGCTTTTTCTTTCGCGTTGGACCAACCCGTAGCTTTAGTTTCGTTTTTTTCTCTCCCTTGCGGCGTAATTGTCGGAGGAGCAGATGAAAGCGAAATTGATACTGGCCGCATATGCGGCTCTACATATGTTGTTTTTTGAGGTTTGTACGGTCTTTGCACCGGCGGAGAAAAGTGAAGGTGAAGGTGGCCAGTCTTTCTGGCAAGCGCTGTGTGAGGTGGGAAATTTCGAACAACAAAATTTATTTCCCAAAATCGCCACTTACACTCCGCTGGACGATGCAGCCGATCAAACACGATCGAAAACGTGGGTTTTTGCCCTGTTTTCGGTTGTTTTTTCTCTCATCTCCAAAATTACGGACGAGGAAGAAAAACGCTGAAATGCTTAGAAAATGAGGCACAGAAAGTGTGCGGCCTTTTTGTTTGTTACGATTAATTATTATTTATCATTTCTTTTCTCAATAATTTCTTCACCTTTGAAACGATCAACGTGTCTTACATACCAGCAGCGATGCGATAGTCGGAAGGGATAAGAGGTAGCCGATTGAGCGCCGTTAAATAAGAGCAATCAAGTAGACGATCTTTACCGCTAAAGTAAGCACTCGAAGCAGTACAACCTGACAAACAAACAATAATCTAATGGCAATGAGCGATAAAGTCTGTCAGAAGTAGTAGTACTTCGGATGGTGATGTTATTTAATTTGCTATTCAAGTGGAACTGCTGTTTACAGCGAGACCCCGGGAGAGCGTAATCTTATGTCTTGGTTGACGTATTAAAATTGGAGTTCCAGGAAATCCTTAAAATATCACGCCACTATTTGGCTCATAAAAAATTTCCCCTTCTACCTGTATCAAGATTACTCCCGATAATTGGTTTCAGAGAGTTGCGGTGGGCTCGTCCGGGATTTGAACCCGGGACCTCTCGCACCCTAAGCGAAAATCATACCCCTAGACCAACGAGCCCGTTGAAAGGCTGCGTGACTGTGAAACATCGTAACGACCCTTCTACTTACATACTGATAATACTAAGCATGCTTTTCGTGTTCTTATCAAGTTCGTTTCACTTACATCACGGCAAGTGATATCTCATGGCGTAGTCTTTTATTGTTCTTTTTCTTATGTGCAATGCATTGCTCTTACCCCCCACTGCCCTAATTAGATCAAAGCTCAATGGGATGCGAGATATGTACTGAAGTGGGTTTCATATGTCAACAGCATGAAGCAATCGAACGCTATCGATGTTTTTAAGAAACTAATGCGATATTGCGTAAGGGTTGATGTAAATGATGGACGACTTGCAACTTATGATTGAGTCGGTGTATCGCAATGACCTAAATATTGCACACTACATTGGGAAATTTCTTAACATAAATTCATCCCGTTATTGTCAGAGAATTATCATCATCAAAATTAGGAATAAATACGAACAATGCATCCATTATGAAATATAATGGGAGTTTTGTGACAATGCATTAAATTTATGTTAAGTACATTTAATCCCTGCTTCTGATGAGCATTGCTCTTTAGCCAAGTTTATAACCAACACTTAAGCATGTGAATTCTTTAAATGAATACAATAAATGTTTATGATCACAGGAAACATTTTTCTATTTTTAATGCTTGCATGCCATTTAGCCTATTGCTATATATATTTTATAAATTAGCCAAATCATTTCCATTACTCTATTTTGCATAATCATGGTTTTGTTGCTACAATTTCTTTGATTTATAAATTAGTTCATACTGAGGCCTATGTGAAATATTTGTAAATCAACCTTCAGATTTGAGTATATAAACTGATTTAAATTCTCAAGTTTATTTAACCATGATTGGTATACAAGAAAATGCAACAAAATATATTTATTTTTCAAATGATTTATATTTATTAATAACGACATTCAGTTCAATCATCGGCCCTCTCTATATCTATCGCCGTTTCACTACAAACGTTCTAATCTCCATCGGTTGCAGTTCAATATCAAAGTCTTCGGTGTCTTGCATCACCGGGATATGTTCAACCTGCTCTTTTGGTGAAATTTCGTTGGCGGATGGCTCCGTACTGAATTGCAAACGTTTCGCGTCCGCTTTCCACTGATTACCGGCAAGGGTAGTTTCATGGATACTTTCGATGTTCAACGCGAACAGCACGTTGCGCACATTGATGCGCACGGCTTGCGAATAAACTGGGTCTTCATGCTTCTCAAACAGATGCTCAAACCGTACGAGCACCGTCCCATCCTTCCAGGGTTCCAGCGTCAGCAGATTCACGTTCGGTGGCAGCTGTTGAGCGATAGCCGAGTAGATGTTGCGGAAGTTCGATAGGTAATCGTCAAAGGTCAGCGCATTATCAACGGGATTGACGAATGGCCAGCTGGGTAGAAGCACTTTGTTCTGCAGGAACCGTTCCTTTGCCTGCAGCGTAGGGCTTGCATCTTTCTGGGACGAGCCAAACACTAGCCAATGCTTTCCTCGGGCGACCAATCCAGCACCGTACTGTGTTTCGTTGAGGGCTTCTCCCACGCCAAAGGCATCATCGCGAAGCAAGCGACGATGAACCATCAGCTCGAGCTGTCCATCTACCAGGCTGGATCCTCCCTGAGCACGATCGTTCAGGACCGCCAACCGGGATTGATCATCTTCAATGGCGATCTTCGCAGTTATTGGGTAGTAGTTACCAGACACAGGTTCAACGAGGTCTAGGTTCCATGTCTCACGATAGTTTCGTACACGCCGAAGCATTTCTCGTCCATTCGAGTCCGTCCAGAACGCACCATCGCTCTTGATGTCCGACTCAAAGCGAGAGATTATTTCCTTGCCAACACTATCGTCGACAGGGATTGGTCCTACCAACCACTCTAGCTCGACATGCTCTTGGCCTGCATATACTCGAATCACCTGACTGATCCATTCGTTGAATATCTGATGCACTTCCTGGACTAGATCGCTCTTCACCACCTGAATCTCTACCACATCCGTTACGGTTTTTTCGGTTCCGTTTGGTCGGAAGATGTACGCTCCGGACGATCTATTACGGAATTCCTCGTTGTTACCAAGAGCTCCATCGTAGTACAAGAAGTTTTGCTTGAGAGAGTGTGTTTCTCCGTCGACTGTAACCGAGCTCATGAATCCGTTCTCGTCAAAGTGTACCGTCAGGTGCTCGTTGCCGATGCTCACATTGTCCTCTTGACGTAGCACTGCAGAGGACGAGGCTTTGGACTCTTCCTTGGAGACATAGTACGACTTGTAGCCTACCGGAGCGACTTGTTCACCCTGGAACACAAGCTCATGAGTAGCCTCGCTCTCTCGGAACGGAAGATCGATCACCGAGCTCGGGATTGGGATCAAGGTGGACGCTACCGTCTGTCCGCGATCGTTTCGTACCAGATAGTGTCCTTCCTTTACCGGAAGCCGCACAAAGTCATTCGAGCTGTGTCCAAGCGGGTTGTACAACAACACCACCGTGCTGTCCGCGTTCTCGGTCATTGCACAAGCGCTGACGTTCGCCTGCTTGCAGTATCCCCAATCGAACTTGAAGTTATCGCGTTCTCCAGCCAGTTGGTTCAGTGCCGAGCGGGTATTAGCACTGCAAGCCTCAAAACCTTCGAACAGCATGCGAGCATAGTCGTCCGCTACATGTTGCTTCTCGGTGCCGGTGATCGCGTCATGATGCTGCATCACTCCCATCACATCACGCAGGGCAGTGAGATGCGCTTCGTAAAAGTCTTCCTTCTTTGGAGCAATGGGATGTTTTTAAGAAACTAATGCGATATTGCGTAAGGGTTGATGTAAATGATGGACGACTTGCAGCTTATGATTGAGTCGGTGTATCGTAATGACCTAAATATTGCACACTACATTGGGAAATTTCTTTACATAAATTCATCCCGTTATTGTAAGAGAATTATCATCATCAAAATTGGGAATAAATACGAACAATGCATCCATTATGAAATATAATGGGAGTTTTGTTACAATGCATTAAATTTAAGTACACTTAATCCCTGCTTCTGATGAACATTGCTCTTTAGTCAAGTTTATAACCAAAACTTAAGCATGTGAATTCTTTAAATGAATACAATAAATGTTTATGATCACAGGAAACATTTTTCTATTTTTAATGCTTGCATGCCATTTAGCCTATTGCTATATATATTTTATAAATTAGCCAAATCATTTCCATTACTCTATTTTGCATAATCATGGTTTTGTTGCTACAATTTCTTTGATTTATAAATTAGTTCATACTGAGGCCTATGTGAAATATTTGTAAATCAACCTTCAGATTTGAGTATATAAACTGATTTAAATTCTCAAGTTTATTTAACCATGATTGGTATACAAGAAAATGCAACAAAATATATTTATTTTTCAAATGATTTATATTTATTAATAACGACATTCAGTTCAATCATCGGCCCTCTCTATATCTATCGCCGTTTCACTACAAACGTTCTAATCTCCATCGGTTGCAGTTCAATATCAAAGTCTTCGGTGTCTTGCATCACCGGGATATGTTCAACCTGCTCTTTTGGTGAAATTTCGTTGGCGGATGGCTCCGTACTGAATTGCAAACGTTTCGCGTCCGCTTTCCACTGATTACCGGCAAGGGTAGTTTCATGAATACTTTCGATGTTCAACGCGAACAGCACGTTGCGCACATTGATGCGCACGGCTTGCGAATAAACTGGGTCTTCATGCTTCTCAAACAGATGCTCAAACCGTACGAGCACCGTGCCATCCTTCCAGGGTTCCAGCGTCAGCAGATTCACGTTCGGTGGCAGCTGTTGAGCGATAGCCGAGTAGATGTTGCGGAAGTTCGATAGGTAATCGTCAAAGGTCAGCGCATTATCAACGGGATTGACGAATGGCCAGCTGGGTAGAAGCACTTTGTTCTGCAGGAACCGTTCCTTTGCCTGCAGCGTAGGGCTTGCATCTTTCTGGGACGAGCCAAACACTAGCCAATGCTTTCCTCGGGCGACCAATCCAGCACCGTACTGTGTTTCGTTGAGGGCTTCTCCCACGCCAAAGGCATCATCGCGAAGCAAGCGACGATGAACCATCAGCTCGAGCTGTCCATCTACCAGGCTGGATCCACCCTGAGCACGATCGTTCAGGACCGCCAGTCGGGATTGATCATCTTCAATGGCGATCTTCGCAGTTATTGGGTAGTAGTTGCCAGACACAGGTTCAACGAGGTCTAGGTTCCATGTCTCACGATAGTTTCGTACACGCCGAAGCATTTCTCGTCCATTCGAGTCCGTCCAGAACGCACCATCGCTCTTGATGTCAGACTCAAAGCGAGAGATTATTTCCTTGCCGACACTATCGTCGACAGGGATTGGTCCTACCAACCACTCTAGCTCGACATGCTCTTGGCCTGCATATACTCGAATCACCTGACTGATCCATTCGTTGAATATCTGATGCACTTCCTGGACTAGATCGCTCTTCACCACCTGAATCTCTACCACATCCGTTACGGTCTGTTCGGTTCCGTTTGGTCGGAAGATGTACGCTCCGGACGATCTATTACGGAATTCCTCGTTGTTACCAAGAGCTCCATCGTAGTACAAGAAGTTTTGCTTGAGAGAGTGTGTTTCCCCATGAACCGTGATCGAGCTCATGAATCCGTTCTCGTCAAAGTGTACCGTCAGGTGCTCGTTGCCGATGCTCACATTGTCCTCTTGACGTAGCACTGCAGAGGACGAAGCCTTGGACGCTTCCTTGGAGACATAGTACGACTTGTAGCCTACCGGAGCGACTTGTTCACCCTGGAACACAAGCTCATGAGTAGCCTCGCTCTCTCGGAACGGAAGATCGATCACCGAGCTCGGGATTGGGATCAAGGTGGACGGTACCGTTTGTCCGCGATCGTTTCGCACCAGATAGTGTCCTTCCTTTACCGGAAGCCGCACAAAGTCGTTCGAGCTGTGTCCAAGCGGATTGTACAACAACACCACCGTGCTGTCCGCGTTCTCGGTCATTGCACAAGCGCTGATGTTTGCCTGCTTGCAGTATCCCCAATCGAACTTGAAGTTATCGCGTTCTCCAGCCAGTTGGTTCAGTGCCGAGCGGGTATTAGCACTGCAAGCCTCAAAACCTTCGAACAGCATGCGAGCATAGTCGTCCGCTACATGTTGCTTCTCGGTGCCGGTGATCGCGTCATGATGCTGCATCACTCCCATCACATCACGCAGGGCAGTGAGATGCGCTTCGTAAAAGTCTTCCTTCTTTGGAGCAATGGCCGATAGTTGTTTGCATACTTGCAGGAAATGGTTTCCCTCTCTCTCGTAACGCTTCTGGGTAGGTCTGGAGGTGTAGTAACCGGTCCAGAATGAATGATAATCGGATTCGTAAGGGAGCCGATAGTTGTTTGCATACTTGCAGGAAATGGTTTCCCTCTCTCTCGTAACGCTTCTGGGTAGGTCTGGAGGTGTAGTAACCGGTCCAGAATGAATGATAATCGGATTCGTAAGGGAAGAAATCGTCGGACTTGGTGGGCAGATCGACACCAGCAGCGTGAACCGCTTTTACATAGCAAGAAGGCGTGGAGTAGAATGCGTTAATCTTCGAACCTTCAGATTGCCGTGCGTTTGTGTACCTGGGAAAACAGAATTCATTCAGTCAAGAGTATATTTGCGTTACAATTTAAAAAATGAGAGATCTTACTTGATAAGTTTGTCCATATTTTTGAAGTTCATTACGGCGTTCATGTAGTTAAAGTCATCTCCCATGGTGAGGATCAAATTGTTCGTACGATAAGATTCGGCCATCTTCTCCAACCAGGTGATAAATGTGTCAATCTGCAAGAAAATGGTAATATTAATTTCAATTTCTATCTCCTCTTATCTCCACCACAAGCATACAGGCAACTCAGTTACGTACCTTAGTTTTAATATTGTAATCAGTGCTCTGCTGATCGTCAATCATCGGATCGTCGTTGCACAGCACATCAAAACAGTAGCCAGGCGGAGCCGAATAATGGTTGTACAGCACGCTAGTGAACAGTTCATTTTCTTCCAAATTGCTGCTAGTGTACCAAACCATTTCCGGTGTTTTCGTCTGCATACGATTGTTTTTGTCCTGGTAGTCAAGCCGTGCGAAAAATAGACCATCGTAGCCCATCTGGGCGAACAGAGACGCTTGCTCACGCGAATGTCCAAACGGATCAATCTGCCAGCCAATGCGTGGACGTCCACACTCGCCAAATGTATCGTTCAGGAACCGTAAACCCCACGTAAACTGGTCAACAACACTGTGGTAGTGAACGGCCGCCTCATCATTCATGCTCCAAGCACCACCAACGAATTCTAGGCGTCCTTCCTCTACCAACATGTGCACCTGCTGTTGCAGCTCTGGCGTCTGCTCCAAGTACCATTTCTGGAAGAATGCCGACTCGACGTAGATGAAGCGACGATTCGGATCTTTCAACAGTTCATGCACAACCGAGTCAAGAATATACTGAACTCCCGCTTTCTGGATGTTATTACGACCTGGACAAAATATGACACAAATTAATATTGCGACTTTGTTCTGAAAATTTGGATGAATAGCCGATACTCACTGCCGTAATAATACTGATCGACAGTTTTAAGCCAGCCGACATCATCGTGACTATGCGGGACTAGGTGTACATTGATCATTCCATCTTTTGGAGCTGGGCATCCCTGTAAAATAGGCCACAGTATGACTAATACGTATCCACAGTTTTGGACTACATTATTCAAACAACTTGTAACTTACCTCATAACCGCAACCATGCTGCTTCTGCTGGAAGCTCTTATGCCAGGTCGGGTTTGCATTCACAGCAAAAACAATGCCACAAACAATCAACAACGCCAACACTAAACCCCGGTTTGCCATCGTGAGCGTTTCTGACTCACGTAGCTAAAGGAAGCGATAGCTAAAACCACAGACTAGAACGAACAAAAAAAACTGTATATTCAATTGCCACTGCGAACACAGCCACTAGACAGTCGCTGGCCGTTTGCCGTCGATTTTCGTTCGGTTTAATTTATAAAGCATAACCGGCGTAGTCGTTATCGCTGGGCGTTACGCTTCTAGAATAACATAAACAAAGCCTCGAGACGCACACACCCATGATGCAGCGTGTGAGCATCAATTCATTTTAACTAACGCCGATTGTAGCTTGCGATAGAGAAACAGTAATTGACAACGACACCCCACCGAGCTCTCTTATCATAGATAATACCTAGGACCACATAGCGCATGTGTGTACTGATAATAGCAAGAAGCTGCTGCAGGGATGCGCCCAATTGATTGAATGGTATTAGCATACAGCTGTCAGCTGGAATGGATATTTTCGGACGGTAAGTTGCCATCTGCACGAACCCATCGAATGGTCAAGTCATTGAGTTTGTTTGGGGTAGGATGAGTGAGCATATTCGAATACTGAAGACGTGTTATAGGATTGGTTGTTTTGTTCTCATCATTACTATTGATAAATAATTAAATGATGTAACGTTTTTCGGTATATCAACAAAACAAAAACTGGGTGATAAGATATGGAAAATGTGTGTTATTGTTTAAGCTGAGTCTTTATGGAATAGTGCAAGTAAGCGAAGAAGAGATGGAGAAAGTAAAATTGGAATAACTGTAATTTGAGATTGTAAGGTCAAAGGTTTTTACGCAGCTAAAATTAGAGTTCAATTAACTGAATATTTATGAAGAATTCAAATGAACTTTTGGATGAACACTGTGACGCATCAATGAACCTCAGAATAAACTGTATATTAGTAAACTGAACTTTGTTATACCCTTCTATCTCACGTAAGCTTAATTAATTTACTGACATTTTCAACCCAAATTTTCACACTAAATAAAAGTTTGATTGGGATATTTTGATAAAAGCAACCCCTTGTTAAGACACGTTAATAAAACAGACCTTAACTTCAGATACATTTTAACCGTGATAAAAGCACAACTGATTGCATATGATATGAAATACTTTTTATTGACATATTTCACAAACCTTCAAAGGAACATCTAGCTATTATTTTTTTCATTTTCATTTTCTCTCAAAATGTGCAACAAAAGTTCGGATCTCCATCGGTTTCAGTTCGACGAGGAATTGGTCGCTATTGTTCTTCTGTGTCTTGCTGATCTGCTCCCGTTGTCCTAATCCATAGCTCATACGCTTGGAATCCTCTTTCCATTGGTTACCCGCCAGAGTAGTTTCACGCAGACTAACAACATTAACATCAGCGAATAAACCCTGAACATCGATCTGTACCGCAAGCGAATACTGTGGATCCTCGTCCTTTGCGAACAAATGTTCAAATCTTATCAAAACGGCATCATCTTTCCACGGTTCCATCGTCAGCAGATGAACGTTGGGAGGCAAAGAATTAGCAAGGAACGTGAAACTGTGCTCAAAGTTGTTAAGATACTGATCGAAGCTGAACTCATCCGAAGGGGCCACAAATACCCACGATGGTAGATGAACCTTATTCTGCAGGAACCGTTCTTTGGCTGCCTGTGTTGGAGTGGTATCAATGTGTGAAGTACCAAACACTAGCCAGTGCTTTCCTCGTGCAATTAAGCCGGTGTTGAACTGGGTTTCATTTAGAGCTTCTCCTACGCCGAACCGATCATCGCGAAGCAAGCGACGATGAACCATCAGCTCGAGCTGTCCATCTACCAGACTGGATCCTCCCTGAGCACGATCGTTAAGCAAGCTCAGGCGTTTATGGTCATCTTCAATGAGGATTTTGGTTGTCACCGGATAATAGTTACCAGGAATTGGTTCTGCCAAATCTAGTTCCCATGTTTCGCGATGGTTTCGGACACGACGAAGCATTTCTCGCCCATTCGAGTCCGTCCAGAACGCACCATCGCTCTTGATGTCCGACTCAAAGCGAGAGATTATTTCCTTACCGATGCCATCATCGATCGGGATTGGTCCTACCAACCAGTCTAGCTCGACATGCTCTTGGCCTGCATATACTCGAATCACCTGACTGATCCATTCGTTGAATATCTGATGCACTTCCTGGACTAGATCGCTCTTCACCACTTGAATCTCAACCACATCTGTTACGGTCTTTTCGGTTCCGTTTGGTCGGAAGATGTACGCTCCGGACGATCTATTACGAATCTCCTCATTATTTCCATAGGCTCCTTCATAGAGCAAGAAGTTTTGCTTGAGAGAGTGTGTTTCCCCATGAACCGTGATCGAGCTCATGAATCCGTTCTCGTCAAAGTGTACCGTCAGGTGCTCGTTGCCGATGCTCACGTTGTCCTCTTGACGTATCACTGCAGAGGACGAGGCTTTGGACTCTTCCTTGGACACATAGTACGACTTGTAGCCTACCGGAGCGACTTGCTCACCCTGGAACACAAGCTCATGAGTATCCTCGCTCTCTCGGAACGGAAGATCGATCACGGAGCTCGGGATTGGGATCAAGGTGGACGGTACCGTCTGTCCGCGATCGTTTCGTACCAGATAGTGTCCTTCCTTTACCGGAAGCCGCACAAAGTCGTTCGAGCTGTGTCCGAGCGGATTGTACAACAACACCACCGTGCTGTCCGCGTTCTCGGTCATTGCACAAGCGCTGATGTTCGCCTGCTTGCAGTATCCCCAATCGAACTTGAAGTTATCGCGTTCTCCAGCCAGTTGGTTCAGTGCCGAGCGGGTATTAGCACTGCAAGCCTCGAAACCTTCGAACAGCATGCGAGCATAGTCGTCCGCTACATGTTGCTTTTCGGTACCGGTGATCGCGTCATGATGCTGCATCACACCCATCACATCACGCAGGGCAGTGAGATGCGCTTCGTAAAAGTCTTCCTTCTTTGGAGCAATGGCCGATAGTTGTTTGCATACTTGCAGGAAATGGTTTCCCTCTCGCTCGTAACGCTTCTGGGTAGGTCTGGAGGTGTAGTACCCGGTCCAGAAGGCAGTAGGGTCAGAAGCGTAAGGAAAGAAATCGTCGGATTTGGTGGGCCACTCAACTTGCGCATCATTAACTGCCTTCAGATAGCAGGAAGGAGTAGAATAAAACACATTCACCATTGATCCTTCCTCTTGACGTGCATTTGTATACCTGTTAAAACAGAAATGTATAAACCAAAAACTACTTTTACACAGTAACACTCAACTACCTGATCAGTTTGTCCAAATTCTTGAACCACATATTGGCATCCTGGTAATGGAAATCTTCACCCATTGTAAGAATGATGTTGTTGGTCAAGAATGTTTTGGACATGTTGTGCACGGTGTCCAGAAATAGATCAACCTGGAAGAATGTGTAATGTACACATTAGCCACAAATAAAGTCCTCATTATGTAGGACCTTACCTTCTCTTTAACGTTGTTGTCTTTCGAGTAGGGTCCATCGATGATTGGATCATCGTTGCACAGCACATCAAAGCAGAAACCAGGCGGTGGCGCATATATGTAGTACAGTCCGCTAGTGAACAGCTCACTATTCTCCAGACTATCGCTCGTTTTCCACATCATCTCCATCGTTTGCTGAGCGATACGGTTGGCTTTGTCCTGGAAATCTAACCGACCCTGGAACAACCCATCATAACCCATCTGTACGAACAGTGAGCCCTGTTCGCGAGAGTGCCCGAACGGATCAATCTGCCAGCCTGCCCTAGGACGTCCACACTCTCCGAAGGTGTCGTTCAAAAATCGGAGTCCCCAGGTAAACTGATCGATAACACTCTGGTAATGCACCGAGGCCTCATCGTTCATGCTCCAGGCCCCTCCAATGAACTCTAGTCGTCCTTCATTAACTAGATTTCGTACGATTTCTCGCATCTCCTCGTTCTGCTCCAAGTACCATTTCTGCATGAAAGCTGATTCTACAAAAATGAACCTACGCGTCACGTCCTTCAGCAGCTCTTGAATCACCGAATCAAGGATGTACTGTACGCCTGCCTTCTGAATGCTACTTCTACCTATCAAGTACAGCAAAAAAGTATATTCAATGTTTATAGAGTCTCTATTTCAAACTCTTTTTCCCGATTAAACTCACTGCCATAGTAATATTGATCAACGGTTTTAAGCCACCCAACGTCATCGTGCGTATGAGCGACCAGGTGCACATTCAACATGTTTTCCTTCACCTTCGGACAACCCTGTAGCGAAATGGCAAACAAATGATGACGGCTATCACTTCATCGATCACAACACCCTAGAGCGCACACACTTTCGCCACGTTTTTGGTGTTATATCTCACCTCATAGCCACACTGGGCCGGATGCCGGCTGAAGAAGGATTGCTTAGAACCGGTTGGATTTGCCCTGGTGCCGACAAGCAAACATTGCGCCGCCAGCAGCAACAGGAAAATCTTGTTCCTGTTTTCCATCGCAAAATGGTAATGTTTTGTGCGCGTTCGTACTGTTGTATCTCCGCGGTGGCTCACAGTTGACTGACAAATGATTGCGCGAGTGAAGATAGTTTGCTTTTCAAGGGTCTCTCAACAAGGCGGTCAGATTTACGGAATGAGGCAGTTATGCTGCTTATCATGTGCTGTACGGTGCACAGAACATACAATGGGAAGAATAATCAATCTGACAGCCGTCCATCACTCGCGGCTGATAGAAGGATGGTTGGGAATCTAAAAATAGAAGAAATGCCGAAATAAAAAAAAATTACATAATTTTTACGCTTACAGCAAGTGTTTGACAACAATAGACGTTGATAAAGGTTTTATGTTGTACGTTAAAAACAAAGCTCAAAACTAGATTAATTGTTGTTTCGTGATAAAAGATTAGAGTCGAGTGTGTAAAATAGCATCTCTTCAAGCATGTGTTTCCGTGGTGTAGTGGTTATCACATCCGCCTAACACGCGGAAGGCCCCCGGTTCGATCCCGGGCGGAAACAGAGATAGATTTTTGCCTATTTTTACTTGTGTTTTATTACACTAATTTTAAGAAAATTAAACAACTGTTAAGTTAATCATATTTTGAATGAATCTATTTATTGGTCCCGAAACATTCATTCATTCTCTCGCTACATCTGACACATTTGAAATTGTTCTCGTGTACAAACTGAGCCGCATTGGTTTGCGTACCATTTACCGCCCAGCGAAAGGAGCGCACACACATAAAAAAGGGCACTCGCGAGGCGAAAGTAAACACAAAACCTGCATCGAGCGTGCAATGCACACAGCAGGAAGAAATCGCTAGCGCTAGAAGTGACCAACGGGCAGGCACGAAGGCAGCATAAAACGTGACGCAGACAATTATTGGCGTCTGTGCAGAAGAGTGGTAATGCTGCGCCCGGCTTTATACCCGGCTAGACCCATGACATTCGATTGTCAGGAACACAACTAGGCCGGGTGGCTCTCGTCACGACGTCGGAAGGTGAAGGTGACGTCGGTACGCCGAGAGCTGGAGAGTTTGATGAAAGTGAAAATTGTGTCTGCGCATTTTTTTCTTCTCTCGTTTCTCTTGCCTCTTTCTGTTCGATCTACTTACGCGCCGCTTGGTCAGTCAGTCGGTCGGTAGGTCGGCATTTCTTGGTCCCTTCACCGTGCGAAGAAGACGAAAAGAAAACCTCCTCTTGTTGGGATGATGTTGTAGAGCGATCGGATTACAATGTGAGCTTGTGCTGATTTTTGTAGGCAATATTTTGAATTATTCTCATCGTTATTTTCTACAAGTTCTTCTACAGTAAATAAGTGTTACAATATTAGAGTTTTTATTGCAATATCACATAAGATTAGAAATTAGGTAGCTCATTAACAGTACAGGAAGCATATTTAATGCTAGAAACCATTTTTTCGAAGAAATTTTGAACAATGTCATGATTGGCATATTTTGACTTATAAAGCCACGACTCATATTAACTTTGATTCATAATTTGTCGCTTTCTCAGCCACATAAAGCCGAGGTATGGTCTGAATAAATGTTAGATGAATATTCCAATATTAATTACATAGTATTAGTAGCATAAAAGAAATAAAAGCTACTCTATGTTCCGGAACACGTTCTGATTTTATTTGAATTGAATTATTTCAATTCCATTCCTTGGTTTGTTGGGCGCGTGAAATATTTCATGCACGCAATGAAAACTTTCTCAATGCTAGCGGAAATCAACATATTTTGAAAATAAAAATTAACAATAAAGTTACAAGTTGATTTTTCTCAAGCTAAATTGAACTGTAAATTACTAAAATATTGGCAAAATATTCCTATTTTTTCGTTTTGTTTATATAAATAGTTTATATAGGTTTCTTCTAAAGTAGTGCTAGCGTAAATTGTTGATAAAATAAAATAAAATTATTGGAGTAAACAGTTAGCTATCAAACCGTGATGCTAAAATTTATTCTATTTCCTTTAATGTGTAATTGTCAACGATGTCAGCAAGAGTAAGCATCAAACAACGGTTGAAAACTATAACTTTAGTTTAAGCAAATAATATTATTTTTTAACTTAATTTATAGTATAACGGTCAATGGTCGTATAGTCAAAAAATTGAATATAACAAAAATTTTAATGTAAAATCTGAAGAAAACATTAATGCAAGATTCAATATAATCTATCCTTTATTGATTCATTGTATGTTGAGTACGCCGCAATCAAATTCAGGCGTAAAGAAAACGAAAACCGTCTTGAACGTTCCTTTGTCAACGGATAAAAATCTAATACAATAAAACCATATGTGTAAACAACCCATCGCTTTGAACCGTCGTTCAACATAGGCAAAACAGCATCATTCAGCATAAGGCGATGCGCGATCACGATAACCATTTTTGTTTACATTTCAGCATAAAGAAAGCAAGTATCATCATAATTCACGCTCGATCGCGTTGACAATTGTTGGATGGTGGGTATGGATAACATAAACAGAAACGATTCCGATTTCAGTAAAGTGATGCACGATCGCGTTAACTGTTAGTCAAATAAAGAAGGGGAGAAAAGTATTTCATTCTTGCTTTGACAACATGAATCAAAGAATTGAAATTGGTATACAAGCAGGAACGAAATAAAGACGACTTTCACTTCAAACTCGAACAACAAATCAGTAAGTCTTTGTAGACACTTGTTCTGATTATTCTAAAAGCTTAGACTAATTTGTCCTTCATTAGCGAAACTGGTGACACCCGTCATCCGAACAGGTCCCAACGCGAATCCAACGAGAATCCACTGGTAGGAACTAATCATGGTTAATCCGGGAGAAAGTCGATCGGTTCACCAACCGGCATGTATCCTCCCGACAGCAACAATTAACTATAGTTTGGAGTTGAACTATCGCTACAAAATCAACAATATAATCATAACTCAACTGCTTCATACACCAGGGACCCATCATACCATCAT